>CM048920.1:898550-1201033 GCA_026686955.1 Epinephelus cyanopodus
AAACATAACCACATGTGTGTGTTGGCTAAACGTAACCATGTGTGTGTCAGCTAAACGTAACCACGTGCGCGTGTTGTCTAACCGTAACCAGGTGCGTGTGTGTGGCTAAACGTAACCACGTGCATGTGTCGGCTAAACGTAACCACGTGTGTGTGTTGGCTAAACGTAACCGTGTGTGTTGGCTAAATAACCACGTGCGTGTGTTGGCTAAACGTAACCATGTGTGTGTCAGCTAAACATAACCACGTGCGCGTGTTGGCTAACCGTAACCAGGTGCGTGTGTTGGCTAAACGTAACCACGTGCGTGTGTCGGCTAAACGTAACCACGTGTGTGTGTTGGCTAAACGTAACCATGTGTGTGTCAGCTAAACGTAACCACGTGCGTGTGTTGGCTAAACGTAACCACGTGCGTGTGTCGGCTAAACGTAACCACGTGTGTGTGTTGGCTAAACGTAACCACGTGCGTGTGTCGGCTAAACGTAACCACGTGTGTGTGTTGGCTAAACGTAACCGTGTGTGTCAGCTAAACGTAACCACGTGCATGTGTTGGCTAAACGTAACCACGTGCGTGTGTTGGCTAAACGTAACCATGTGCGTGTGTCTGCTAAACATAACCACGTGCGTGTGTCGGCTAAACGTAACCATGTGCGTGTGTCGGCTAAACGTAACCACGTGTGTGTGTTGACTAAACATAACCACGTGCGTGTGTCGGCTAAACGTAACCACGTGTGTGTGTTGGCTAAACGTAACCATGTGTTTGTTGTTGACTTAAAATCAGTTGGCGGTGTTGTACTGACGTAATGCTTTTATTTTGAAAAAGACTGTATGCAAACTGTACATTTCCTGTCAAAACAGAAGTTTTTTTTTTTTTTTTAATTTCACTGTTAATATGTTTGTCTCGTAGCAGCGGAAGGCGTGGTGTGTAGGGCTGATTCATCGACATAATCGATTATCAAAATATGCTGTTTTGCCAACATGCGTCGCTGAGTCGCAACAAATGAAGCTGCGCCCGGTGACAGTGTGGAGTCCTCCAGAAGATGAGCTGCAGCTAAAAATCTCACCAACAAAGTGTTGGCATTTTTTTTTTTCCCCGTAAAGGGTTTTTTTGGGGGAGTTTTTCCTGATCAGCTGTGAGGGTCTAAAGGACAGAGGGATGTCGTATGCTGTAAAGCCCTGTGAGGCAAATTGTATTTGTGATATTGGGCTTTATAAATAAAATTGAATTGAATTGAATTGAATTGAATTGAAAATGAGTTCTGACAGGAGGAAAACTGCAGCACTGACACTCAGAGAGGTGGCAGCAGAGAGTATATCAACAACAAACGTGTCTCTGTCAGTCTGAGTCACTTTAACGTTCTGCACAGCGTGCACCATCTGATGGCGTCATCCACTGTCTCATATGCTGTGTTTGTTAACGAGCACAGCGGGGGCAGGGCGCTGGGTGCACGTCATTCAGGAGCACTTTTCTGATGACGCGCTGCGTGTGGGTTTTGTTTCCATGACAACAATATCTTGACACAAACATTAGACTGGTAGCTAACGTACTGCTACGTCAACAGAGGGTCGATTGCACAGTTAACAACAAGCTAACAAAGCTAACAGTGAACACCGCACTCAGCAGCATCATCCAGTGATGTCGTCCTGAGCTAAAGCAGCGACGTCACGGGCGTCTTCCTAAAAAATACAACGATTTTCAACGAGGAGCGCTCGGAACGGCCGCACAAAAAATACAGAGCGGTCTAAAAAGAAAAGCCCCTGAGCACGTCTCTTTTCTCTAAGCAGCAGCATATTCATCTCCTCACTGGGAACAAATGAAAAATGGTGCTGGCGGTAAGAAAGAAACGTAATGTGGCCACAGGCTCTCAGACTGCAGACAGGCCGAGGCTCCGATCACACACAGACCGTTTTATTTTTTAAATTGGATGCAGCTAGTGAAAAAACGCTTGCTGCGCCTTTTTATTGTTGCCAGGCAACCAGCCCATCACCTCCTCACCCTCACCTCCCTGTGTCATCAGTCCACAGTTTGTGTATCCTGCAGTAATGAGTGTGTAGCTGCTGCCATGTTGAGGCAGAGGGTGTGTGTGTAGCTCTGGTTGAGGGTGAGAGGCTGTCAGCAGATAAACAGAGATCTGTGTGGGTACATGAGACCCTAACAAAGAGGCTGGATCATGGAGAGAACCACCAGTTGGTCCAGGAGCTTCTCCTCCATCATGGACGTTTACAGTACTGCACTTATCTGCTGTTTTCTATTGACATGGTGCTAACTGTGCTTTGTAAAGTCATATAGTTCTGGGTATCCAGCAGAAACATGAGGCGTGTAAAAACACAAAAAGTTTAATTCACGTTAAAACAATTACAAAAAGCTTCGTTTTTATTATAAACTGTAAGCTCAGGTTGTTTAGCTCTGGATATTTCTCAACCTCAACAACGAGTCTCTCCTCATCCATTCTTTGTCACACACGAGACACAGCAATAGCTACAGAGTCTTCATACTTCATGGTGATGTGAGGAGTCGAGCTGCTGTGGGAGCTGGTCTGTACACGCACAGAGCGAGTGGGGGAAAAATACATTTAATTCAGAGGTGTCGAGGCTGGAAAAAGGACA
Source organism: Epinephelus cyanopodus (assembly GCA_026686955.1). NCBI lineage: Eukaryota > Metazoa > Chordata > Actinopteri > Perciformes > Serranidae > Epinephelus > Epinephelus cyanopodus. The sequence continues at coordinate 901,155 of CM048920.1, forward strand.
GTGGCGTGAAGGGCCACAGGGCGTCCAGCAGTGTGACATGTGTCTAGCTGCCACCGGTGGCGGGCTGTACATTGAAAACAATGGGGGCGTATTTTTTGAATCACCGGGTTCAACACTGGTGTGTTTTTAGCTTAAGGGTGGTTTGGGCTCAATGACATGATCTCCTGCTCACAACACAATAATCAATGAATGATGAAAAAATGTGTCCTGAACTTTAAATCTGTTTCTTTCCCCAGCTGGGAACCAGGAAACACAAACAGCAACTGAAAGACGTCTGTTGAAGATGGTTGTATCGACGCTGCAGCCCTTGATAATCACACAAGATGCTAACTTTCAGAGTTTCGTTAAAGCGCTGGACCCCTGTCTTCAAATTCCCACCACATCTGTGATCCGCTCGCAGCTGCTCAGCTGCTACCAAGAAAAAAACAACAAGTTGCGATCGATCTTGGCCTCCGCTGACCACGTTGTGCTAACATGTGAGCTGTGGGCCTCCGGAGCTGAAGACTTCTGTCTGACAGTGGGTTGCCATTTTGTGAACAAGTATGGGAACCTCGAGTCTTACATGCTCCAAACTACCAGCCTGTTCGGAGACGATTCTGCAGCCAACATTCAGAATCAGCTCTCGGCCGTCATGGAGGAGTGGGGCATCGAAGAGAAGGTCCACACTGTGATAAGAGCTGGGATGCCACAACTGAAAACAGTTAAAACCAAATGGACACACATGCCTTGTTTTGCCGACACCTTGAATGTGTTATTTAAGGATCTGATGAGTGACGAGGAGCTGTCCAATGTTCTCACAAAGTGTCAGAGGATCGTCAGGTTCTTTACGTATGATGCTGAGGCTGAAAAGATGCTCAGAGAGCTTCAGAAGCAGCTGAAAGTGACACAGGATGAGCTGATCATGTACTCTGGGGACCGATGGCTTCCCTGGCTGCAAATGCTTCAGCGACTGAATGAGCAGTACAAGGCCATGGTGATGGTGCTTGATGACAGAGGCAAGACAGATTTAATTCTGAATGAAAGCGATAAAGAGAAAATCAGGAACATCATCTCGGCTCTGAAACCCTTGAAGGAAGCAGCGTCCACAATGGAAAAAGGGTTTGAGACCATTTCGGCCATGCTGCCACTGCTGAAGAAACTCATGAACAATCTCAGAGAGGAAGAGAAGAAAAAGAATCTTGTGGCGCAGACACTGTTGTCAAAATGTGAAAAGAACTTTGGTGACGTAAACAATCACGTACTGGCTCCGATCACGTTCCTCGATCCAAGATTCAAAAACCAGCTGGGAGAGCAAAACAGAAAACAAGCCATGACGAAGATCATGAAGGATCTCGCTGCGGGCCCCACCTCCTCCTCTGCTCCTTGTCTGAGGGCTGTACTGGACAGGTACATGAAGCACGAGTCGACTTCAAAGACGTCAAACCCTTTGTCCTGGTGGAGGCACACAGGAAAGCAGCATTACGGTGAACTAAGCCAGCTTGCTCTGAAGAAACTTGGGGTCGTCTCTACAGCTGTTCCCCTGGAGAGAGCTTTCTCCAATGAAGGCGATCGATTCTGTAAACTTAGGAGCTCCATCGAGCCCGAAAACCTCAACATGATCCTGTTCCTCAACAGCAACTGGTCCACAATATCTTAGATAGAAATCTGTTGATCTCTGCACAGATGAAAACACACACACACACACACAACTGAACACACAGATTAACCCAGGCCCCTGCATCCTACAAAACTCCAGGATGCTGCGATCACAAGAACTAAGATGAATTCAGCCAATCCCCCTGAATTCTGCACGACCTCACCACTTTGTCAAAACAGGAATAACCTCCTTTTACTGTCGAGCTGCTGCTGTGTTAGCTCGTGCTAACCAGGCAGAGAGAGCAGGAGGACAGTGATTCAAGGCGACGGTCCTGCAGCAGCAGCTGGTCTGTGGCAATCAGCTTTCAGCTCCCCATCACAAACAGATTGTAATTCTGTGGGAAACACCAGATGCTCATAGAAACAGGCATCAAATCTGAGACAGCATCAAACTATATTTGAAATAATCACTTGGCCCCAAAAAATTACTGCAAAAACACGGCTCTGAACTCAAAACATGCTGCAGCTTTTACGAAACGCTGCCGTGAAATCAGACATTTCAAAAACAGCCCATGAAATATGGAGGGGCTGATAAAAAGACCTCTTTAGTGTCACAGATGTTGAGGTGATGACAGAAACTTGATTTTCAACTTTAGGTCTTTTGCGTTTGTCTTATTTAGTGTGCCGGGGCAGCACAAGGCAACTGTGCTGATTATGCGTCCGTCCTCTTCTGCTTCACCTTCTGTTTGGACTCTCGCTGCGCTACTCGTCTCGTACTGTCGCTAACACAAGGACGAAAAGACAAAAGTACATCAACACATGCAGATGAACAGGGACAGTGTGCTATGACTTTAATCCTTCCGGACATTTTCACAACAATCTAAAAACAAACGCTGCCTCTCTACACAACCGACGCAGACGTGCAGTGGAGCCTTTCAGATGCTCCCAGAACTAATGTAAATACACCCCTTGTCTCTGTTGGACGAAGCTGCGCCGCACTGCACAGATCAGTTCTCTTGGTAACAGCAACTGTACATGAAATATAAAAACAGCGTACTTACCAAGACCAATGGATGTATTTTTAACAACTAAATATGTTCATAAGGATTATTGATGGTAAAACCTCTGCAGGTTACAGCACCGACACACGAGGAAATAACAACAGTTAACACAGGCCTTCATGTCTGTTTACTTACTCGCTTGTGACAGAAGCACAAATATCAAGGACAATGACCAAATCGACAAAACCTGCACAACTACATAATCTGGCAGGCAAAATGCTCCTGATCAGGGATGGCGCCGTGTGATGGACCAAACCAAACCGGGTCGCGGGCGGACCTCAGAGAGCTGAATCGTCCTTCTCGGCTCTCTTTTGTCAAGATGGCAGCAAAGAGAACTGAAACAGGGACTAATTCATCCCATACAGCATCTAGCTTTAGTGGATCATAACACATCAGGTTTGGAATTAATCTGCAGATGCTCCGTTCAAAATTAGACCAAACTTTTCTGTGGACGTCAGTTTTTGAACCACAGCAAAAGACAAAACAAAACATGAGGCTCAGCTCCAGTAGTTTGTGAGATCAGCTGCAGACAGACAGATTCACATTCACACAAACCTTAACATCCTGAGACATCAAGCCGACGGTCAGCCGTCGACCAGAGTCGGGCCGTCGGTGAGCGTCTGTCGCCCTAGTTTTTGCGGTGTGTCCCGCACTGTCGGCCCTTCGACGTTGCTGCCAGCAGCTTTTCGGCCAATTGAGCATGTTGAATCGCCGCGGAGCTTGTCGGTGAGAGAGATCACTCTGATTGGCTGTTCAGGTTTTATTTCCTCGCCCCTGTAGCCAGTGAAAATGCCTGTAGTGAAACCGGGGCTAACCGTGCTTCCTCCTCAGGCTCCACTTCACTCAGCTGCCCCACAGACCCGCTGCTTCTTCCACTTTAACCTGAATAACAAACCGGAGCTAGCTGGGAGCGGCTAGCGGAGCGTTAGCCGCAGCATGAGCGGAGGGAAGCACAGCCAGTTAGCCTCCGCTAGCCTCTGAGCTAGCCCCGGCTCTCCGTTTGGATCCAACCGGAGCACCGAGCCCTGGTTTGTTATTCAGGTTAAAGTGGGAAGAAGCAGCGGGTTTATCGGGCAGCTGAGTGAAGTGGAGCCTGCGGAGGAAACACCGGGACCGTCTGGATGTAATAGTCCGTGGAGGTGCTGCGGTGCTCGGCTGCACAGATAGGAAACCCCTCGGCTGACAGGATGTACCACTCTCTCACTCCGCTCTCCTCACGCAGGCGCAGAACGTACGTGCTACTTGGCCGTCGGATGTAGTCCGTGTAGTGTGTTCAATGCAACTGACACAGGGCGACGTGAGGCCACGTAGACGACGCAACAGTTGGCTTTCATCGCTGCTAGTTCTTTGATGTGGGTTTGGTGTGTCCGCACCTTAAAGGTTAAAGACGTGAGCTTGTGAGGTCGTCGTGGGTTCAGCTGCTGGACAGGGACGATAAAAGTGGTGAATATAAAGTGACGAAGCGGCGCTCGTTACCACCGCTGCAGCATGTGGAGCTGAAACAGTGACACTGAGTTTTGGCATCACAAATCAAAGATGGCACTGAAAAAGGAAACGCTGGTGCTGAAAAAGGCCTTAAAATTGTTTTATTATAATTTTTTTTTTTTTTTTTTTTGCATTCTTAAGTTTTTGAATACAATCTTCTTTTTTTTTTCACTAACAGTTTTTGTTTTTGTTTTAATTATGAGACAAAATAGACAAAAAGAAATTAAAAAAAAAAAATAAAATAAATAATTCCAAAGATGGCTTCTGTCATTTCAGGTAGTTCTTTTCAAGCTATTTGTTTTTCTGATATGTTTGGTTTTAATTTGTTATTTGATGTCATTTAAAAAAAAAAAAAAAAAAAGGGAGAAACTGGTCTGTGACTTCAGGTGTCAGACGGCGCTGATGATGTCGGTATGATATGCAGCTGGTGAGTCACCTGACGTCAGGGGGGAAACACAGCGGGACAGCAACAGTTAAGGCAGTGGAAATATATATATATATATATATATATATAAAATTATATAAAACTAATAAATACAGATAAGAAGTGAAAATTTAGCGGTTATTAGGAAATATTTCAAAATTCTATTTATTTTAATTTCGATGCAAAAACAGATCAGACTGGTTGTACTGGGCAGCTCCTCTGTGTGTGTGTGTGTGTGTGTGTGTGTGTGTGTGTGTGTGTGTGTGTGTGTGTGTGTGTGTCCTGCAGCCAGCAGGGGGAGCCAGCACCACACAGATATCTGAACACAAAGTTTCACTGATCGTCATCTTTTCTTTGGTTGAACGTGTCGAAATGTTTCACACATTTTATTTTATTATATTTTATCTATTTTTCTGATTCTAAAATGTTGAAGAGATTCAGGTTTAAGATGATTTTAAGTGCATGTTGAAAATCTGTTTTATAACTCAGACAGTTTCTTGCTCTGATGATGTCATGTACTCAGTTTGATTTCTCTGTGGCTGTGATGTCACATTTCATGTGAAACATCTTGTAACTGTAGAAATAAAGTTTATCTGTTTAATTCCGGAGGTGGAGGAAGACTGTGCTCCTTTACTGCTGTGACAGTATGAACACCACCTGTGTCCCTGCTCTCTGTGCTGCAGGTCTCAGTCTGTTCCTCCGTCCACACCAGTCACACACTTCTGGGTTTTCATGTTGATGACGCAACTAACGTAACCTGCCCAGTGTTCGTCTGGATGTCAGATCAGAGGGAAGTGAACAGACGTCGCCCCCCTCAGGACAGGAATGAGACAGAGTGAGCAGATGTTAGTCAGTGAGCAGACACATGATGGGACAGAAACACAGAGTGAGCGCAGAGGACTTTAAGAGACGTTGACCTGAAACAAGAAACGTGGTGAAATAAAACAAAATGTATCCTCCTGGGACCCGGAGGAAAAAAAGTTTTGATATCAAGATTTGTTTTATGTAATTTAAGTATTAGACTTGAAAGAAACATTTTGCATCAAAAAAAACAAATTCAAAAATATTATTTTTTTTATTTTTCATCACGTCCTCTTTAGAGGACATCAGGACTTAGTCGGGTCTTAAATTTCCAGAGTTAGTCGATGAGTTTCGATCGAGTTACAATAGGACTATGAGGTATTTTATGCTTTATCTCTAAATGTATGAGCTCCTAAGGATGATTATGTGTCTGTCTTCAATGCTTAACACTGTGATGGACAGCTGTAGCACGGTACAGTGTATTCTTAATAGCCATACCAATGGGCCTGACGTTGCAGTCAGGCTGGATCCTTTCCTCCAAGGAGCCTCTTGCCCGGGGCCCCAGAGCGTCTTGAAACAGCCCTGAACAGAGCAAAGCTCCACACAAACTGGGCTGTGACACGTCCCTTCCTTCACAGGTCAACACACACCGGAAACACGTCACAGCCTGACACTCACAAACAATCAGCAGCTTGAACCAATAAAATCTGATCCGAACAATCAATCAAAGTCTCTCAGAGCGGAACTGGGTTCAATACGAAACTGATCACTTCCTGTAAAGACAATAAACATCTCATCATTAAACACGTTTAATTACGTCACTCAGACACATGCACATGTGCAGCTTGCCTGTGACGAGCACGAGCACTTCCTGTGTGGCCACGCGCGCACGCACAAGAGCTCCCACTTCACAGAGGAAACCCTGGGGAAACCCTACCAAAATAAAAGCATGAAATGAAAGAAATAAAGTTTCGATAACATGACGTCAGAGGACGTGACGTGTTCACAGACTGTCTGCAGGAATCACTTCTTAAATATTTTACCAAAGTTAAGACAAATCATATTGATTAAAGGAGCTATATGTAAGAAATCTAAAGCAAATAGTCGTAAAATCATCCTAATATGTCACAGAGACTGAGGAATAATGTTCATATAACACACTGATCTCACTGACAACAATAGTTCAGCCAGAATATTCGCATTTAAAAAACATTTTTACAGTCTGCAAATCATGTTTATCTTTTGAATTTGTGTTTTGGCCTATTGTGCCACCCACCGCCGTCTACCAGTCACACAGTCAGCAGAGTCTCAGCATCAGTTACAGTTACGACTGAGCTACAGCAGCACAGCAAGCAGCGTTAGCAGTGTCCTGGTACATAGCATTAGCATCCAGCTCCTCCTCAGCTGTATCCCGGCAGCAGAGTTAGCAGCAGAGAAGTCGGACTTGCTCGAACGGTCCGCTGGAAAACCGAAGATCAAGGATGCGGCTCTGCCACGGCAGCCGCCCGTGGGCAAACAAATCAGTCTCCAATGTGCCGCTGTCCAGCAACCTCGAATCTGTGGGGGGGGTATTTGAATTTGAGTGCAGTAACTGTTTTGGCCACATTCTTATGTACAGCGCCTTTAATGTTTATCTACATCTGTCTGTCTGTCTGTGTGTGTGTGTGTGTGTGTGTGTGTGTGTGTGTGTATCGACGTAGTGCTTTTATTTTGAAAGAGACTGTATACAAACTGTACATTTCCTGTGAAAACAGAAGTGTATTTTGAAAACAGACAATGCATGTAACAGGCTGAAGTTGACAAGGCGTCCCAGAACGTCAACAACCAACACACCCAGGGTACCTTGGACGCCACATGTTAATGACCAAACGTGGACATGTGACGAGGTCACAGTGAGGATTGTGTGAGAGTTTCTCCTCATGATGAAGTTCTAAGAAAATCCTCAGAATTGTGACGTTTCCCCTTAAAGTTAAGACTTAAAGTTAAGACTTAAAGTTAAGGCTTAAAGTTAAGGTCAGAGCAGCAGTGATGAGTTGAGTCTGTCTCAACCTTCATCAGCAGTGATCACACTAACACTGACACTGTCACAGTCTGCAGTTCATCTCATGTCCACTGGGTGTCCTCACACCTTACAGGCTCACAGAGGGGCGTGTCTCTGACAACCAATCACATCACACCTAACAACAGGGTCAACCACACCTGCTCACTGAGGTCACAGTTTGGCCCAATTCCAGTCTGATCCCTTACAGACTCACTGACTTAGAGGCGCGTTCTATGAAGTGTGTGAGTGTGTGAGGGCTGTGCCACTGTCACATCGTCAAGTCAGTGAGTCAGTGAGTCAGTGAGTGAGCCCGTTATGCCCCCTGACCGCAGGTCAGCATCGATGCGGACTTACGGTAAGGAAATTACCCACAGTTCATAGCGTTGTGACGTCAAATACAGGGGTTGCCCTCGGAACACCGGAAGTGTTATTTTAAAAAAAACGGAAACATGTTTGACAGATATGCAAAAAGTAACGTTATGGAAGGAGAGCGAAAAAAACAGATAGATAAAAAATGAAACATTACATTAACAAGGATTTAAGATGGTACATAAACACACATGAAGTCAGAGGAATACCAGTCGTTATATTCCACACACAAAGAATCCATATCTAGCTATATATCTATACATTCATACACATTCATATCTATCTATCTATCTATAGATAGATAGATAGATATTTTTTGTGTGTGGAATATATACTGACACTAACCGATAACGATCACGCCCAGAGCCGCCAGTGTTGACAACATTTTGTATAGAGGGATCAGTGCTGTCACATTCCTGTTTGTAGCATCTGGAGCCCTTTCACACTCTCACACTCAGTCACTTACAGCCGACGTCAGTTAAGTCAGTGAGGGTTCAGGGCTTGAGTCTTTAGGGGCCGGATTGGAACTGGGCCTTTCTGTCCCTTCATCACTCCTGACCTCTGACCTCTGACCTCTGACTGCTGGCTCTGTTGATTTTCCTCTAAATTCATCTGCAAACAAATATTTGATTCAAACGTTTATAAAAACATGAAGTCAGTGTGAGTCATTGCAGGTTCATATGACGTCGCTGTTTGTTTGTTCTCTAGAAACTAAGCCAGAAACATAAACAGTTTGTTTTATGATTGTACAGTTTGTCACATGATCAGCGACCTGCTTCATCTCAAACAGTCTGAGTGACGTCACACTCAGTTAAACATGGAGCAAACTTTTTAAAAATTAAATTACAAACCTACCTACTCCTCTCCTCCTCTCCTCTCCTCTCTCCTCCTCCTCCTCCTCTCCTCCTCCTCCTCCTCTCCTCCTCCTCTTCCTCCTCTCCTCCTCTCCTCTCCTCCTCCTCGGAGCTCCGGGTCGTGACGGAGGAGCAGACGCCGGAAAACACGACTCCTGCAGGGGGCGGGGCGGGGCGGGGCGGGGAGGCGGCCCCTGGACCCTGCAGGTCCCTGGGGTGCTGCTTCCTGGACCCGGTCTTTAATGGGACAGTCTTTAGTCAGGGGTCTCCATGGAAACGAAGCGTCACGACAGCAGAGAGGGACGCGGCCCGGTAGCCTATATAAGAGGCGGCGGAGACACAGACACAGAGACACACACACAGACACACACCTGTCTGCAACCTGCTGCACGAGACCTCAGCACCTCCGACAGGTGAGACATCTGACAGGTTATTAAACTGCTTCAAATCTCTTTAAGAAACTTCTCATGTTCAGATTCTGTTAGTATTATTATTATTATTGTTATTATTATTATTATTATTATTGATGTTGTTGTTGTAAGAACAAACGAGGCTGTTTTTTGTTTAATATAAAATGAATTTTTTAATTAAAGTCAGTCAAAGGTGTCATCTGTATCTGTTTACACATATTTAATGTCTTGGTTTTGTTTTGATGTGTGTGTGTGTGTGTGTGTGTGTGTGTGTGTGTGTGTGCAGCACACAATGGGAATATTTACTGATTAAATGTATTTATTTTATTTTCTCAGACTCATTGTTGGACATGAAATGTTGTTGTTGTTGTGTTGTTTACTGTGTGTTCTGGTTTTCTCTCTCAAATTTTTAATTTTTATTTTCGTTTCTTTTGCATGTTTGAAATAAAATTGTATTTTGACTGTTCAATAACTGATAAATAATATTTGTATAATTTGTGTATTTATCAGCAGAATAGTTTGTGTCTCACATCCTTTAAATGTCTTTATTCATCACTGCAGGTTCCTCTGATGGAGACGCATTCAGTAAAATATGACGGTGTTATTCTCATTTTCTCACTGACCTGTGTGTGTGTGTGTGTGTGTGTGTGTGTGTGTGTGTGTGTGTGTCTGCAGTGATCCGGGTCGCTGCATCACGATGAAACAAAGATGGACTCCATGTGAGCTCGTCCTCGGTCACGGTGAGTTCACACCTTTAAAACCAGAGTCAGTCTTCAGGGCGCAGACACAATCATCTCTCACTTTTTACAGTGTATTATTATAATTAATTCACACATTGGTTTAAAAGCTTCAAATTAAATAAAGTTTCAGTTTCAAATAAATATTTTTTATATTCTGTCTTTAAATGATTAAAAATGGATTTTAACCAAAGTGAAGTTGATTCTGCTGATCTGCTTTAACATCTGAAGTCAGTCTGTAATCATTGTGATGTGAGGATGACATCACTGATGTAACGTTGCGTCACGCCATCACAACATCATGCCATCACGCCATCACGCGACCCTCCAGAGCAGCTGGATTTTCTTCTTCATGTGTCTCTTTGGACTCCGGCTGACCCCCCCTCTCCCCCCTCCTCAGGTTCTGGTCCCCAAGTCGTCCACCGGGTGTCCACCAACAGGCGAGAGCGCTGGCGTCAGCAGAACGTTAATGGAGCGTTCACAGAGCTGCGGCGTCTCATCCCCACACACCCTCCCGACAGGAAGCTCAGCAAGAACGAGATCCTGCGCCTCGCCCTCAGGTACATCAACTTCCTGGAGCAGGTGCTGACGGAGCAGGAGCTGAGGCCGGCCCCCCGGGGCCGAGCGGGGAGCCTGGAGCAGGAGGACGAGCTGCAGGGGGCGGCGTCACCGGACTCCAGCTGTGGGAGTTCAGCCGACGGAGACTCAGACGGTCTGACGGAGGAGCAGGACTGTGGGGGGCTCCTGCAGCACCTCCACCTCACACCCAGCCACAGCTGGACAGAGACCAGCAGCACCAGTCCAGACTGGTCCTCCATGTCCAGACCAGCAGGGGGCGTTAGAGCCGTCTGTGCTGACGTAACATGTAACGAAGGTTGTTGTTGAAGCGATCTTTAAAAACAGCAGAATGGTCCTTTAAACACATGTTGTTGTTGTTGTTGTTGTTGTCATGTGATATTCACATTGATCAGTTTCATTATTGATGAATTATTAATCAGCCCGTCGCTGACACGTGTTTTATATTCTGAGATGCCGATGTGTCTCGGCAGAAGTTTCAGACGCCAGATTCAGTTTCTTTGATGTCAAAGAAACTTTTGGTGATTTTACTGTTTTATCTGTTTGTTGATGTTTTTCATCTGTGACGTGAAATGTTTCTGGAAGAATTCAGAAAATGAAAATATTAAAGTCTTTTGACTCTGATGCCGTTTGAATACTTGTGTTAATCATTATTACATGATGCGACTGATAAACAGACACACTGAGTGCTGACATCACTGTGTGGATAAATAACAACACATGATCATGTGACGAGTGACGTCCAGTCGGAGGGTCGACAGTGATGATGATGATGAAGGTGTTGGATGAAGCAGCAGGCTGAAACACAGAATTTAGATTTGATCCAAACAAAATGAAGAAAAGTTTGAGACCAGCATCATCGACATCGACCTCGTCCTCCAGATCAAAGGGTCAACGTGTCTGTGTTCAGCGTGCGGCCATCTTGGCCCGTGCGCTGAAGAGTTACTGTTTGAACTCAAACATGTCCGCAGACGTCTCGATGGCGTCGGCCTGCAGCTAACTGACCCAGAGAAACATTTAGTGTGTCCTGACACACAGCAGGTCAAAGGCAGTGCGCCAAAAGTACCAGGATGTTGCACTGCATCAGGTCACGTTCTGCCGTCTGCAGGCCAGCATGCTCCCGGCTGATCTGACCCACAATCCTCTGCACGGCCGACACAACCTCAGCCAGACGAGGCAGAGCATGTCATCAGCTAATCTGAACATGAGCGGTTCAATCTCCAGCTCCTCCAGTCTGTAGGCCCAAGTGCCTTTGGGCAAAACACTGAACTCCAGACTGCTCCTGATGGCTGCTCCTCAGTGTGTGTGAGTGTGTGTGAGTGTGTGTGAGTGTGAGTGGTCACTGAGGAGCAGGTGGCTCCTTGTACGGCAGTGTCGACCACCAGTGTGTGAACGAGTGAACGTGACTCACAGTGTAAAGCTTTGAGAGGTCAGAAGATTAGAGGTGCTGTATTAATGTAATCCATTTACCACTCAGCTGATTGACAGCTGACTGACAGCTGATTGACAGCTGACAGCACATCATGTGGCCGATGACCAGTCAAACAGTAACAACAGGAATATTAATAGTTTAAATCTGAATAAAACCTGATCAGTATCTGAATTATTCTGGTTTCTGTTTGTCGTCCGAGTCGTATCGACCTGTCGTGTTGAAGCAGCAGTAAGAAGGAGAGGAAGTCTCGGCCCAGTTACCTGCTCGCCCTCTGAGGCTGGACAGACGCCATCGGTGAGTTCTGAGACTGAAGAGGAGACTCGCTCCCCGCAGCTCGACATGACTCAGCTCGGAGGAGAGTGGACGCAGCTCTGCAAACCTCTGTGAGAATCTTCTCTCTCACTGAAATGTATTTGTGCAAATCTTTAATTCACTCACGAAATGAATGATTAAATCTGTTTGTTCAGGGAGTTTTTACACTCACACATCTGAAGGTTTTCACTCAGGCTGTCAGAATAACACATTCATTTCAGTTTGTTAATCACAGAAACATGTTAAAAACATTAGCTCAACATTAGTGCCCTTTGACCCGGTGCGTCACTGAAGGCCACAGTGTGTTTGTCACATGATGGAGGCAGACGAGACGACGCTGCTCGGCCCCGTGAACGCAACAGTTACATTTAAAAAACGCCCAGATGGAGCTGTTGATAGGAGCAGCGTTCTCTGCAGGTTCTGTTCCAACCATCAGAGAACGTCAGTCTGAAATATCACCTCAACACAGACCTGGAGGTCTGAGCTAGCAGAGGGTGACCATATTTTGATTTCCAAAACAGAAGACACTCGGCCTATTTAAATGATACTCGCAGTTTACTCAAAGATGCCTTATCATTTTAATATATTAAAAATTTATATGTATGGATAGAAAATTCAGTAATATTACAAAATAATATCTCTCAAAGACAGAAATTCAGATAAGCCCCAATAGATAGGGGACACATGCACACACTAGAGTGTGGCGATCTGAGCCTGATGGGTCCCGACGGGTCGGGCCGGGTTTGGTAAAAAATGTAGTTATAAACTGTATTCGGGCTGGGGTCAGATTCGGTCAGCTTTCAGTGAAAATGTAGTGTAAAAATAAATAAAATCCTATTGTCTGTCCTGTTTATTGCTTGAGCACTGTTATTTACATGACAACACCTGAACATAACACACACACACACACACACTGGCTGTTTGTTTCTACCTCTCCCCTCGCTGGAAGTCTTGGACCTTCCGCCGCCCGCCTCCGCCTTGATTACACCCTGAAAATAAGATAAAATAGGAGACAGGTTTTTCCTATTTTATCTTATTTTGTTTTATGTCTCCCTCTCCTCTCGCTGGAAGCGTCAGACCTCCTGCCTCCCGCTCCCGTCTCAAACACAGAAGTCTCCCTCTCCGCTGAGCACCCACGGCACACGCCCGGCCTGTTGAATACCCTGTAACCATAACAACTGTGTGACACAAACTCAGTGCTTTGGTCATTAAATAATGTCGGGCTCACACACACACGGACAACCGGACATTATCATCAGTTTATAAAAACCCCCCGGACAGGACGTGAAAAGTGGACACGTCCGGGCAAAAGAGGACGTTTGGTCAGACTAAGCCAGCATAGCCTCTGATGCTGATTCATGGAGTCACGTCAGTCTCTCGTTCACACTGAGGGTAAAATGGAGAGTCTGTGCCGGACCATCATGGTTCAGAGGGAGCTGAGCCAGAAGGCGGAGCTTTCCATTTCCTGGTCCATGTGCGTCCCAACCCTCACCTGTGGTCATGAGCTCTGGGTAGTGACTGAAAGAACGAGGTCACAGATACAAGTGTGTGAAATGAGTTTCCTCTGTAGGGTGTCTGGGCTCAGCCTTAGCGATAGAGGGAGGAGTCAGACATCTGGAGGGAGCTCGGAGTAGAGCCGCTGCTCCTTCACGTTGAGGTGGTTCAACATCTGATCAGGATCCTCCTGGTCCAGCTGGTAGGAGGCTCCGGGGCAGAGCCAGAACACACTGGAGGGACTATAGATCTCACCTGGTCTGGGAACACCTCAGGTCCTCCAGGAGGAGCTGGAGCGTGCTGCGTGTGGAGTCTGCTGCTGTGACCTCAACTCTGTTGATCACTTTACAGCCGTAGTTTTGAAACATTCAGATGTGGTCACACACACTTACGACACATTTGACCCTCTTTGGTTTCCATACTCATGTGCGGCTGTTTTCAGGCCCTGACAGGATTTGATTTGATGGATTCACAGAGCGCTCTGCGGCGTTGGTGCTCGCTGTCTCCAGCTACAGAGAGCGCGGGTTGTGATGTCATTATGTAAATGAGCAGTTCTGAGCACACGGTCCAGAGTCAGTGATTGTTTTCACGTATCACTGTTGTATTGGAACAGCAGTAAACTGTACTGGGGTTCCTAATAAACTGGACACTGAGTATCATCATCAGGATCAGTACGAGGACAGAGACCTCTGTGATCATGTGACATCATCATTATTAATCATCTACGGACCAATCAGAGAGCTCCTGCAGCTTGTAAATAACTCAGTGTTTGTTCCTGTGAGAGTCAGCAGGTCGTTTTCCCACAGTGCAGTCTGTCAGGAGGGGGCGGGGCCTGTCACTGTAACAAGCCAATGACTGATAAACATCTCAGCCAATCAGACGGCCCCGAGAGAGAGGACAACAGTAACGGGTCCCAGAGGAGCGAGAGGGTGTGTTTCAATTAGTGTGTGTGTGTGTGTGTGTGTGTGTGTGTGTGTGAGATGATGCGTCAGCCTCAGTTCCCACCTCTGCCTCATTCACACTCAGCAGCTCTTCATTGTCTCACTTTATCTGATCTGTTGGTGTCCACCACTGAAGAAGGAGTCGTCGTGCGCCTGAGGGCAGATTTCCCTTTAAATCTGAGTTAAATAAGAAAAGTTGCACAAAACATCCTTAAGTTTGTCTCCTTATCTTAGTCTTATACTTAAGGAACTCCTTAAAGTCCATTAAACGGTTGCAGACGAGCTCAGCGTCCCTGTGATGACATCAGAGCGACATGTGAGTTGCTGGTGATCAGTGAGGAAGTCGAAGACCCTTCATGATGAGCAGCTGCAGTATAAATCTGAGGCTGCAGTCAGTGAGCGCTCTGCAGTTTCATGCAGCGACATCTTTCCAGTCACTGACGAGGTGTCTCGTGTGTCTGTCAGCAGGGTTAAAACGTCTCACCTGCTGCTCTCTCCTTCACTTTTATCTTTAAAACCAATGATCTTATTTCAGAGCTTCAGCTTAAACACTCATCTCTCCGACCGACACGCCCCCAAAAACTACACTGAGCCTCAGTCGAGACAAGAAGCACCTCAGAGAAACCACAATATGAATCTGCTGAAACTAAAGAGTGGCGAAGCTGAACGGAGACAAACCTTCAGCGGCGAGCAGAACGCCACGCAGCCTCAGACAAAAACTTTAACAACACAGGCCTTCTTTTGTCAGCAGTCTTATAAACTCCGCCCCCTCTGATCACCTGAGCGTGTCTGACCAGTGAATCTCCCGCCTGTTTCAGAGACGAGGTCACGACCGTCAGTTTGTCACAAACGTCCAACACGTCTGGAGATACGAGGTTTTCACTGGACAGGAAGGGGCTGAGGTAAAGTACAAGACTGACCTCTGAGGAAGTTACATTACATGGAAATACTCGAGTACAAGAACCTCAAATGTATTTGCTCTGACGTCCCCTGGTTACCATGGTTACCGTGATGATCTCTGACCTCAGATCAGATAAAGTGAGACAATGAAGAGCTGAACACACACACACACACACACACACACACACACACTAATTGAAACACGCCCCCTCGCTCCTCTGGGACCCGTTACTGTTGTCCTCTCTCTCGGGGCCGTCTGATTGGCTGAGATGTTTATCAGTCATTGGCTTGTTACAGTGACAGGCCCCGCCCCCTCCTGACAGACTGCACTGTGGGAAAACGACCTGCTGACTCTCACACAGGATGAAGATGATGAAGATGATGATGTCACTCACAGTGATGACATACTGATCTGTGTGAAGGATCAATAAAACAATCAGATTAATAAACTATGGAGGGAAATGATGGTTCTGGACCTTCAGAATAAAAGCACTGTGATAAAACTGTGTTTCCACTCAGCTGCTGAGACGATTAAATTCTCTGCTACATTAAAGGGGTAAAAACATGTTTTAATCAAAGTAATATATCAATAATATTAATTATTAAAGTGACATGATATACTATAACTATAATTACCTGAATTTACTGTGAAAGTCTGTGTGGAGGTTTGGAAGTGACAAAACTCTGAAGGTGATGAAAACACACCTGAATTTAAAAATGAAGCAGGAAACACAGATGCAACACGAAAAAGAAAGAAATTATTTAATGATTTAATTATCGATTAATTTTGTCACTTCTTCGTCTCATCTTACGGAGGACTCAAACTGCCAAAATCAACAATCACTAATGACTCAAAAAATAAATTAACATGCAGATAAATGTGCCAATTAATTAATAAAATATGCAATACAATGCTTCTTTATTGTTTTCTTTATTATTTACCCCTGTATTAAATCCCAATTTGTTTAATTTTCTATTTAATATTCCGATTTTAATGATTTTTATTAATTTATTTTAAATATAGTGTTATACTTACAAATGTAGTAAGTATAACACTATATTTATTTTAAATATAGTGTTATACTTACTACATTTGTAAATTTATCTATGCATGTCTGTAATTTATTTTTAAATTCATCTATGTGCCGAAAATAATATCAAAATTAAATGTAGGCATAATTAATTAATTGAGGGAATGTAAAATAAATATTAAACATTTCTGCTTTAATTTGATTTTTTTTGTTTATTTCTTTGCCTTTGTATTAATTGCCTTATTTATTAACGTTCCTATTTAATTTTTCTTTTAAATTTAATTAATTTATTATAAATGTAGTTTTACATTAAGTTTATTTATGCATTTCTTGATTTATCCATGTGCCAGAAAATTATTAAAAATAAATGTAGGCATGAGTGAATTAATGAAATGTGAAATAAAATATTTGTTTTAATTTGCTGCTTTATTGTTTTAGTTATTTACCTTTGTATTATTCACCCTATTTATTATTTTTCCAATTTAATATTTCTCTTATTCATTACATTCATTCTTTTTTCTTATTAATTTACTTTGAATTTAGTTTCATATTTATCGTTTTCAAAAATGCATTTATTTCTGTTTTACAACAAACGTGCACTTGTTCAGCACATTTCTTGTCTTCTAACCACTCAAAGTGTTTTTATTTATTCTATTTCTATTAAACTATTTCTTTTCCATGAACTGATGAATTATATACAATATGTAATTTATACAGTACGTTTAATAATTCATGATTTCAGCAGCTTCCGTCCTGCACAGGCCTGATTTTAAATGCTGGAAGTCTAAATGAAGAAAAACGTCCGTAAAGCAGCTCAGTGCTGTTTGACCTCCGACAGCTTCTGTATTACAGACGTTCGACGGCAGTGATCAGTTTATTTATTTGTTCTGAAAATATAAAATTATTAACATGTTTTCTTTATTCCATTTTTATTGACAAAACGAAATCAGGGTTAAAATGGAGGACATGTTTGGGGCGTTGGTGGCTCAGTGGTAGAGCAGACGCCCCATGTACAAGGCTGTTGCCTCAGCAGCCCGGGTTCGACTCCAGCCTGTGGCCCTTTGCTGCAGGTCACTCCCTCTCTCCCCCTTTCACGCTTAACTGTCCTATCAATTAAAGGCAAAATGGCCAAAAAAAATCTTTAAGAAAAAAAAAAAAAAAATGGAGGACACGTTCAAATATTTTAGAAACTCAATTCTGATTTATTATCCTCATGAAAACATTCACCTCCTCCCCGACACCCCCTCCCACCCACAGGCCCCTCCCACCATAGGCCCTCCCACCCAAACAGGCCCCTCCCACCCAAACAGGCCCCGCTGAATTAGATAAAAGCTTCTAAAAGTCGCGTCGCTGCTTCATCGAGCTTCAAGCTGTGAGTTTAAAAAGTAACAAACAGAATTTCTTCACACTCTGAGTCCGTTCACACCTGACGGTAAAACTGACTCTGGATCAGCTGTTTGACAGAGGACACAGATTACGTCACAGATTATTGATCAGATCTGCTGATATTCATGTCGTTTGATAATTCACAGATCAGAGGAGCTGATGATAAAACATGAATAAAATCAATAAACATCAGCAGCGTTTGAATCCAGACTGAGACCAGATTTCACCGTCAGGTATAAACACGAACTCTGAACTGAGCTTCACTTTTCCTCCCTGCTGATCGTTTTCCTCCGTCAGTCTTTCACTGATCTGATCGGTTTCAAAGGAGCAGTGCGTAGAATTTAGTGGCGGTCTACGGACTGCTCCTTTAAAGAACCAGCAGAGACTTCCTGCTGCAGAGAGACATCAAACATCTGTTACTGATCCTTCTCATTAAATCACACAACTCCAGTGAAACCTGATCAACGTGTGCACTGCAAATTAGTCCCTTTTTGCCTTCATATTTCTGCTCTCATTGTGAAAGTTAAATTTCCTGTTTGTGTGTGTTGACCTGCAGAGAAACACACGCAGCACTCTGGGTACAAACTCCTAGTTTATAAAACAAAATATAAAAAATGATGAATTATTTTAGTTTCTCTGCTCAGCAGCAGGATCTTAATCTCTCATGTCCCTGAAAGCAGCAGTGTTTCATCATGACTTCGACTCTCTGCGGGACGATTTTTGACAAGAAATCGATGTAAAACCTGACGGAGGATTTAACGTTAATATTTCAGAGGCTAAAATGTGACAGAGCAGCAGCAGGAAGTAAAAAGCAGCCGTTAAGCTTCATAAAGAGAAAATAAAAAAGAAAACAGTGGTGAAGCTGCAGAGTCTTTAAATCAGTCAGTAAACGTCTCAGCAAAGTTTCTGTCCAATCATCATATGACACACGTCAGCGTCTCCGTGGCGATCTGTTTTTTGTTTGTACAGCAGTCATTTAGTCCGTCCAGGCTCCGCCCCCCTTCCCCGTCCTGGACCACAGTGCTCGTCGTCTTCGACAGGTCGCCGCCTCGCCGAGCTCCTGAAAACACACACACACACACACACACACACACACACACACACACACACACACTTTAACCTGTGGACGCCATAACTGCTGTTTTGCTGCTGAAAAAAATAAAATAAAAATAACTTCATTCACTGGGCCGACTGCCAGCAACTTTTAAGGTGGAACGTTAACTTGTAATGTTACTCAATGCATGAGTTGATGACGTGAATCCATCAGCACACCTTAAATTTCACTGTGACAACTTTGACCATCACTTTAGTTTTTATATGACACACACTTTTAGTGATGACAAAATAAAAAGACTTACAGCAGGGTTTAAATGGAAGCAGGTTTAAGGTTACAAGCCAGAGACAACAAGTGTCCTTGTGAGATGTTGTGTCTTAGGGCTGCTTACTGCAGGACCACCTGCCTGCTATATATTTTGACTATTGACATGCATGTGTGTTGGGAACTATAAACATAGCATGGCTGAAGAACATCTAGGCACTCACTCACGCACTCACTCACTCACTGTTGATGCGGTTGTGTGTGTGCGGTTGTGTGTGTGTGTGTGTGTGTGTGTGTGTGTGTGTGTGACTCCATTCATGAATGTTTATTAAAACTCAAGAGAGACAGCCGACGTGTGAAGGCCTTTTCTTTAAACTGTTTATTAAATAGACCAAAGTTGTTTTGCCACCACAGACGTGAGGCAACTCTCACACAGTGTTTTGATTGGAAAACAAATGAATGCACAGAAACTGACTTCAGGTTTTTTCAGGAGTTCAGTTTAGAGTCTCTCTCTGATTCATACAGGTGTCAAACTGTTGTTCCCCTCCGACAGTTGCTGAATCAAAGCACTGTGATGATAAATATCCAGAATGAATACATGGAAATATTATTAGTACTGCTAATACTGCTGACACCATGGTAACACACTGATATGTGGTTACAGTATACTAACAGATTAGAGGCATTACATCAGAACATGGTTTGTAATGTAGATTTTTATTTCTGTACTACGAACACCACAAAGAGACGTCTCATCTGTTCTGCTGAAGCCGATATTGATGAACGAAACATAGATTTCTGTTGTTATTGTCCAGAGGAAATAAAAAACACAAAGAAAAAATTATCCACTGCTCTTTCCTTATTGTGGACGTTAAAGTGATATTTGATATAAACATCATTTATTTGCTGTTTTTAAATCAGCATGTTTGATGTATTTTCAGGTTTCAGGTCTGTTTCTAAGATGCTGATTCTGACTGACGTTCCTGCAGTGACACACTCTGACCAGCAGGTGGAGCTGACAGACAAATGTCAGCGTCTCCTCTTCACTGATCGGAGACCAGTTTCCGCACCGTGAGGCTCGTCCTCTGTGCTGTGGATTAAATGACGTCCACGCTAGTTTTGGCTGATGTCATCTGAACATGCAGATTTAGATTGAGGAGATGTCAGGTTGTGTTTATGGACTCCAACATGAGAACGTGAGAGCGTGAGAATCAGACTACTGACCCTACAGTCAGTGTTCCTCCTGCAGACAAAGCTGTGTCCAGGTTTCATATCGCAGTCCGTCCTCTGTGTTTTAATAAGATAATAATCAGTTAACAGGGTGTTTGAAGCTTTATGAGAACTTATTTTAACTTGCAGTCACACATCCTGTTTTCTAATTCTTCTTATATTGACTCTTAAATATGTTTTTCATTGCAGTCTGAGCATGTGACATAAAAACGTAATTTTGTCAAAGACTTACAGGTTTATGTCTTAAAAGAAGTGAAGCAATCTGTCGCTGCAACTTGTTTTCGCTGTTTTGCCGACCGGATACGACAAGAGTCTAATCTACCAGTTAGCTCCGCTGGTAGCTAAGCGTATACGTCACCCCGTGTATTGTTCTGATTGGTCGTAGTGTTATCCAGTTGCGTGCAGTGATATTTACAAATGCATGCTCGAGTTGGGCCATTTGCATTACTCATAGCGGACCCAAATCTCTAGATATGGGTCTGGACTTCCAGGCTAGCGGGGCCCAGCAGAGTGTGGCAAATCTTAATGCTTTGGCAGCGCACTGGTGGGTGTTGTCCGTCTCCCCACGACGAGTGGAGGGTCACACAGAGGAGCACAGCGGCAACAACAGGGCAGCCAACAGCCGAACGGGCCGCTGGGGACGGCGCAGTCGCCGGCACCTGAAGACGACGGTTTCACCTGATGAAGGACAGTGAAGGACTCGGGGAGGGGGAGCTTTAGTGAACTGCTGTTAAGACATTTTAATTATCTAATTACAGTTGTCTCTCATTGGTTATTTTATGTAATTAATTGTTTAATCACACCCTCAGTTGTGTTTTATTAACTTCCACTTCTATAAGAACCTGTGTGTTGTCTTCCTGGACCCTGGACTCCTTTAACCTTAGGGGGCGCTGTCAGTGCCCAAATGTTTTAACATGTTTCATGTTTATATTTCAGTTTTTAATCAAAGCTTTTGTTTTTCGGGCCGACCACACGTACAGGACCTGTATGAATCAGAGAGACACTCTAAGCTGAACTGGACTTTAAAACTGTTGTGAGATGATAAATAAATCATGTTAAGCATGTGATTAAAGGAGATTAACTTTTGAAACTGAGAGATTAATGATGATTTAATAGTGAATGGTTTGACGGCCCTATGAATACATCAGAAGAAGTTACGGTTCAGTCTTATGTCTTGGTGGGATCAGCCTGCCCCTGAAGGTGCTCTGCTGAAACACCTCCAGAGCATGAAGTGGGTGCATGTCATTGCACATTGTCGTGTTAGGTGAGTTGAAGTCAGACTGGATGAAAACTAGATATTTTTTTTGCAGTGTAAACGATGCGTTTGGGTGCAGCAGGAGTTTTGTGGTTTTCATTGTGTCAGACGTGATTAACAGCCATGTGTGAGTGATTATGAGCGTGTCGTTGGTACTCACAGGTTATCAGATGCAGAGCGCTGCAGAGCAGCAGCGTCAGCGCAGGAATACCAGCAAAGAGCGAGGTGGAGGAGCCGGGGACGGAGGAGGAGGTGTCCTGCTGCTGCTGCTTCTCCTTCTCCTGAGGAGCTTCAGGTTCCCCCTCTTTACACTTCTGACTGTAACACACAGACACACAGTTGGAGCTGCAGCCTCTTTATTTACTTAGTTATTGATCATCTTTCAGCTAAACTATCGATCTGTTCAAGGGACAAACAAAGATTCCATCAGGAGGAGGCCGTTTATTGCTTTATTACAACTTTCTCTGTTTTAAAACTACAATTACCACCCTGTGGTTGTATGACTCCGCCCACCAGTCCAGTGTGTCTGACCCCCAATTTCCACCAGATGCGTGTTGGTTGCGTCTCCGCTCCGGCACAGCAGCGGAGCCGATTAGATTCAATTCTAGTCAATGTGTGTGTTTCCACCAGCTCCGGCTGTGCTGTGTTCCGGCTCCGTCTCAGCTCTGGCGCTCCGGAGGCTCCGCAACAGATACACAGCACTTCTATTTTTGCCGGAGCACAACGCAGCAATTCAGCACAGAGCAGATCGTGCGGGGCAGGAAGTCGTGCAGAGAAACACAATGAAACATCCGGTTAATTTTCAAAATAAAATACACAGTGTTCACGGCGGATCATATTTCCCTGCACTACACATTGAAAACGTCATAATGGGCAGAGGCAGGCCTGAAGTCAACAGGTCAGAGGTTTTCAGACGTCATTTCACCCCGTTGACACCGTGGACGAGGAGATGTTCATCATGGCAGTGCACCGAGATGTCTTCCGGCGGAGCTGCACCGCTCCGCACAGCAAACGCAGCCGGTGGGTGTTGACGGACGGCGGAGCACGCAGCTGATAACCAGCGCTGCTGTACCGCAACGGACACGCATCCAGTGGAAATCCGGGGTGACAGTCTCCATCATGTCAGTGAAAACATGGATGCTTCACACACAGAAGATCTTACAGGACAAAAACGTTATGAATTTTTGTCGAATAAAATGTTTGAATTTTATTCAACAACATTTCCAATTTTCACTGAGTAAACATTTCAAATTTTCATAGACTACAACAGTTACATTTTACATCAACAAAATCGTTCAAAATTTTTGTGACAAAAACAATTTTAATTTTCATTAACTTAAATATTTTGAACTTTTGTCAACCAAAACTAGACTAAAACTATGAAGGATAAAAACAAGAACATCTTCTGTGTTAAGACTGCCTGCTCTCCAACATGTGCGCTACTTAATGATGATTCAGGGTGGAACTTAAATCACACCCAAAGTCAGAGATGAGTATCAGCGTTGCACTGCTGCTAAGAAGATGCTGGCGGTATATGCGGTGTCACCTCTTTGTGTCTGTTACTGTCTCTGTCGTCACAGTAAGCCGTGTGACATGTTATTACGAGAAGGTCCCACAGTTTCTGTTTGAAGGTTTTGTTCTTATGTTCTGTTTGGTTTATTTACCTGTCTGTCACTGCCCTGACATCCATACGTGCTGTGATACTGAGGGCAGTTACTGATGATGTCAACCTGCAAGTTCTGTCTAAAATAAAATTATTCAAAAAAAAAAAAAAAAAGACTAAAATGTGACTTATGACTAAAACTAACACAGCTGCCAACATTAACACTGGTTCTTAGAACTATGGAAAAGTTCCTCTGGTCCAAAAAAAACTCATGTTAGGAACCATGTTGGGAACCATGTTAGGAGAACATGGCTGACAGCAGTGTGACAGTGCTGATGTGTGTGAACATGAGACAGATGTTAACTCACAGCTGTTTCTGTTGGAACTGCTGCTGGGACTCGCAGGCTTTGGTCTGACTCTGAGCCGCCAACATCTGGCTCTCGGCGGCAGCCTTCAGACTGAAGCAGGTCTCGGTCTGATGTCCAGCCAATGTCACGTTCTGCTGCAGCGCATCGATGTGATCTGAACACACACACACACACACACACACACACACACACACACAGAACAGACAGAGTTTGGATGCTGAGGAAGAAACAACTGGCTGAGTCTTCGTGATGTTTTAAATCTTAAAAAATATATTTTTTTTACTGAGTTTATTTTTTACTTATTTATTGTTTGGATTTTGGTTTTTAATCTGGTGCAGTTTGAATCCATCAGATTTCAGTCTGGATTCTTTGGCGACCTCTGGGGTCACAAGTGGGAACTGCAGCTGTATTTTAAGACTACAGCTCCCACAGTTCAGTTGGAAATGACTCAGTTATCAGCTGGTTTTAAGAAATACAACAGAAGAAGAAGAACTGAAGTCAGAAGAATAAAAAAAACCCAACATATTTTTAAGATTTATAAAGATTTAAAATAAATAAATAAATAATGTTAATGTTATTTGTTAGTTATTTGGGCCCGAGCACCAAACAGTGCGAGGACCCATTATTATCATTATTAGTACTAATAACTAATAACTAATAATAATAATGATAATTACTATTATTATTATTGTTATTATCATTATTATTATTATTATCCCAAATGAACTTCCTTTTAGGACCTAAAGCTGCTCAAAAACCCACCAGACTTTGCACGTTTATCAGAGGTGGAAATCATTTTGATATTTGATGGGTCTCCTGCTCGGGGGTCCAAAACCAGCTCAGTGTCGCCCCCTAGAGAGTTTCATCATCATTCGATTTTTTGCTGTTTACATTAATATTTTCAATTTTCCATCTTAAACTGTTTTATAAAAAATGTGTTTGTGGCGTCTGATTCTTATTTTATTTACTTTTGATGTTTTGTTTTTTTTATCCTTTATTGTGAAACATTCTGGAAACTGTCTGATATGAAAGTGGTTAAACATTAACAGTGACCAGCTGCGTATCATGCTGCCGTGAAAGGACGGCTTTTATCGTCAGTGTCTGACACAGGAAGTCACTGACCAAACAGCGGTGTTCGACGACTTCGGAGTGAGACCAGGTGGGAGGATGCACGACTTTATGAATCCAATGAAAACACATTTCTGTATTTGTGCTCACAGTTTAAGAGTTTTATCACTCTGACCCCAGATCAGCAGACGAGCGTAGAAAGACGTCCCTCTTCACATGTATGATCACCTGTTGTCATGTGATGGCACCTGAGCAGAGACCATGTGCCGAGTTAAACTGAACCTGAAGAACGATCTTTGACTCTTGTTGTGTTTGAGTCTCGTCTGTGTTCTGCTGTTAGCAGAGTGATGCAGTGACACT
Organism: Epinephelus cyanopodus; assembly: GCA_026686955.1. NCBI lineage: Eukaryota > Metazoa > Chordata > Actinopteri > Perciformes > Serranidae > Epinephelus > Epinephelus cyanopodus. The sequence continues at coordinate 926,186 of CM048920.1, forward strand.
GTTGACTGAAAGTTGTCCAACATAGCAACAGTAACTAAGGGAGGAGGAGGGGACGTGTAATCAGTCCGAATCAGAGTTTGGTGCAGATCAGCTTCTGGATGAACTTATAAGGAGACGGTGAGTGTTATCACAGTCTGACGTCTCTGTTATGTCAGGAATGATCTGAGCTGCCAGCTCTCATGTTTTCTGTTCTTTAGCTTGTTTGTGAGCAGATCCAGGATCAGATTCAGCCAAAAAACTCAACCACTGAGTTTTAATAATTTAAAAACATCTTATTTTGTCCTCTGTCAGCAGACGGTAACTTATCGTACTCTTTCATCAGGTACTTTGTGTCCTGAAGTCTCACGTCCTCTCTGACAGCGGGAGAAACAATCTGTCAGTGCTGTGAGGTATTTCCAACACGATTCAGAAGCTGTCACATGAAGTGTGATTCTTCTGGGTTATCATGCAGCACTGTGTCTTCTGTCTTTTATAAAAACAGATTCATGTCACTTGTTTTAAGAAAACAAGAATTTAGATAATTCACAGTGTTGGAATGTAACTCAGGATATTTAAAAAGTACTGATGTAAAAATTAAAGGTACTTTAATTAACTTCATTATTTCCATTTTCTGCTTCTTTCTTCTTGTACTCAACGACATCTCACAGGAAACTTTTGTACGAACCACTGCTTTTATCTCACAGTTTATTTTTTAAACACGATCAGTTTAGAAAACCAACTGTGTCACAGTGATGTTAACAGATGTATAATTACTGGGTCCTCACTGTCATTTTATTTTAATGTGTTTTATTAATTATGGTTTTGTTGAAAATGTATTTGATAATTACACAATCTAGACTAACCGCCCCGCCGCTGTACGCCTCCGCACACCTGTCAAGTTTCTCTTACGGTATACACTACAGACATCAGCCTGATTACAGCCCGACGCAGCGTCGTACGGTGTCGCACACAATAACCCATCGTTTCATCTCCTGTAGTGTGTCATAGCAGACGACAACCGACGCCACGTCTGAGACGCCTCACAACGTTCCAACAGGAAGTCTAGCATGTTTGATTTTCTTTATGTCTTCCACGACTTCTCCCGTCACAGCCGTCACTTTGACCAATAGGAACACAGAGTGATCTATTGCCATGGAAACTGCAGGACAAGAACAGCCCAGCCTGTTAGATATTTCCTGTAGGGACGTTAGCACACAGAGTAAAGAGGAAACAGCAGAGGCACTTTATCAACCCGCTGAGTGCTGCCATTAGCATCAAGCTAGTGTAGCCCTTGTGAGAAAATGAGGGGTTAAATAAATGTAGTGCTTTATAAGGAAGGAAAGACCTAATAAGATAAGAAATTAAGTGAAATTAAGGTTGTTTTCATAACACTTAATAGAGACACAATAAATATTGATAAGTTAATGGAGATTTCAGTTAAAAAGAATACAACTGCATGTTAAGTTCATTTTGGAGGTAAATAGTTAAATATGGCGAGATGTACATTCAGAGAATTCATGTGGGTTTGTTCTATTGTTTTACTGGTCAAGTATGTGGTCAGTTTGATCCGCCTGTGATGGTTGGGGGGAAAATGCAGAAGAGACGAGGGAAGAAAAAAACAGAAAAAAACACGCAGCGAGAGGCAGCAGCTCAGCTAGCACGGGGAAGAGCGGAATGTGAGGAAAAGAGTGTATCTCATATAGTTGGAAGAAACGTTGGCTAGTTAAACACTACCGCACAGTTTCCTCATTATCTGAGAGTTTATTGAGGCTCATATTAGTGTGTGTGTGTTTGTGCAACGTGAAGTGAAGTTAAAAGACGACATGTGGGACGGGAGTAGGAGACTTTGCCGCCGCGGTCGTCGTGCTCCTTTGTTGACGCCCGCCAAGGATTCTTCTAGCTGAACTGTGGGTTTGCCTAGCTGCATTTCGGTGGTGTGGAGCAGAGGATTTCTTCAGCCGTACTGTGATTTTCCTGACTGTTTTCTCCTGCGGGGAAGAGCGGAGGATTTTGTCAGCTGAGTGGTGAGTCGGACAAGCTGTGTTGTTTTTGCACGGAGGAGAGGACTTCTTCATCTGAACTGTGAGCCTGCTGTGTGGATTCGCTCGCGGGAAAGAGGATTTCCATCGGCCGCAACGCACCCAAGCATCGAACAGGCTGCAACAAGGTTTTCTGTTGTCGTGAGTGTGTGAGTGTGAGTGTGCGTGTGTGGGCCCACGTTACGGTATAGAGTATCATCAGTTATTGAGTACCAGTTATTGAGTGGCTATTGAACCATTAAGGTATTTTGATGTGCAGTTGTGGTAAGCTCATTGAGAGGTGTATATGTTTTAGTATTTCCCTTGCTCACTGAGGGAATTTTGGTTTAGTCCAGAGGTTATTATAGATTTCTTTTAAAGGGGTCTAAGTTGTGTTTTTGGCACAATATATTTTTTGTTTGCTTGTTTGTTTCATTTTAAATCAAAAGGTAAATATTTGTATTGCTGCAAAACTTTCAGTAAACTACGTTTGTTTCATTTTATAAAGTTGTCTGGTGTCAGTTAATAAGTTAGAACGTGTGTATATGCCTGGACTATTTTTGGATATCATTAAGAGTAATATCAGCTTACTTAAAAAAGGTAAACCTTCGGGTAGCTACCTTAACACAATTTGAATCCAAAATCACCCCATTAGTCTAGTGTGCAGTGGGGTGCTACACTAGCAAAGAATGTTCTTTCTTCATAATGGAGGCTATAAAGGAATCAAACTCACGGATAGTGTCTGGGCCTTTACTCAGCACAGCTGCAGAGGCTACCAGCTGCATCTCACACACACCATTTATCATTCAGGTTTTAGTTTAATCAAACTCAACACTTCCTGTTCAGGTGGGGTCACCCAGGGATGATTGGTGTGGGCCATCGTGTAGTCTGTCATGTCTGTCGGCCAAGTCACGGCACGATTTTAAACTCCACGATCGCCTGATCTGACACAGAGACTGTTGGAGCACATAAACATGCTGTGCAGTCTGGACCAAACATTACAGTCTCCATCATGTCAGTGAAAACATGGAGGCTTCACACACAGAAGATCTATACAATCAGCACAGGTTCAAGATTAGAGTCACCAATTCAGTATGTGACCAAATGTCTCCCCTTCTGTTCCTGAGATATGACGTTAAAACATGATGATGTCACAGTCAAACTGATCTTTGACCTTTTGACCTTCATTATTTTATCCTCTTAGACATTTGTGTCAAGTTTGGACATGATCAGTTTAGGAGCTCTTGAGTTATGGACAATAAACTTATTTTGTGAGGTCACACTGACCTCACAAAATAAGTTGACAAAATTCTGATCAGTTTATTCTTCAGTCCAAGTGGACGTTTGTGCCAAATTTAAATATTTCCTCAAGGTGTTCTTGAGTTATCGTGCTCGGGGTGGGATGGAGAGACTGACAACCTGACATAATCCCTCCGGCCTAAAAAGAGGAGGAATAAAAAAATCCAGACTCTGAAACTTAAGGAGCTCACAAACTGTATCTGTTTACACAGTCTGTGCACGACACGTGACAAAATTGTCAAAGCAAAATCATCCACAAATGACTGAGTCAAGTCACCACGAATATATGACTGTTATGTGATAATGCATAAATATTTAAATTAGCCAGACTGTAAAAACTTACTGGCAGCTGGACACCAGGAAGTTACTGTCAAGTGTTTGCAGTGTCATTAGGAGGGCTGCCCCCCCGACTGAGACTCCTGTCTGACTGCTGAGCGTGGACACTTCCTGTGTCTGTCCTTTCACAGTAAAGTCAGACATGGTCCAGTCATATAGGGTTGGATTTATTTTGACAAGGTGCAGCTCCTGATAGAGTTTCAGTTTGTTTTGTCTGTGACTAAGTGATCAATGAAATCTTGTTAGTCGACCTCTCTGGTCGACTAACATTTGGTCGACTGTCAGGGCGCGGCCCTGTCATTACTGTGCTGCCATTCACAGTATCATTACTCTATAATCTGTTCACAGTATCTTACAGGACACTTTACAGTAAAACACTGTTTAAATCAAAGAAATCAGTTTCAGTGCAGGTATAAATTCAGTAGCTTAATATGTTAACGCCCTTTCACTAACTGAAACTGTGAATGAAACAAGATCTCATTTGAGACATGGAATATGACGGCCAGCGGTGCTGATGAAAATATTCACTCTACACGGCACGTTCACTGGATGATCAGAGCATCATCAGGTCATCATCATCATCATCGTCGTCGTCTCGAGTGAGTACAGCTGCCGTCACAGCAGAGATAACAACGTAAGATAACAGGAACGTCTGTGGTAACTTCCTCATGTGTTTCCTTACTTACTGTCAAGCTGTTTCCATTCTGTCACCATGTACCTTTGGTTCTTACTCACTGATAATCTTTAGTTTTTATATTTTGTTTTATTTCCCACTTTGTCCTGAAACTGCTGCACGACAGTTTCCCTCGTGATAGGTAAAGTTTGCTCTTGTTTTGGAGTCAGGACTTGAACGTGCAGCGCAGTGTTTCTACACTGCAGTCAAAGATCAGAGTCCTTTCTCTGTCACTGACATGGAGTCATTGAGATGTATTGTGTTGCAGTGACTGAATATTTTCCTCTTGTTTAAAGTGAAATCAGTCCGATGTCGTCTCTGACTCACTTGTTCCAGATGGCTGGCATTAAACACTGAGTGATGTTTATCAGCAGCTGCCTGTTACACACTAACACAATGCTTCTCTCATATCTGCTGCATACAGGAATCCATCGTTTCCCTCCGACTATTCATAGCAGGAAGTCACCTTCATTAAAGTGCTGTTGAACTTCCCATCAGGCTCCTGTTCACGCCCCGCTGCTGCTGCTGGAGACGATTACTCAAGGAAAATACATTATGACTTATTTCATCATGCACAGCAACGACAAACAACCCGACAGGTCGTTCAGTCTCATGTTAGGCTAGACACTGTCGTGAAAAATCTTTGAACAGGACAGAAAATCACAGCAGATACAAACAGAGGAACAGCTCACATGATGTCACTTCTTAAAGAAAATACAGTTTTCAGCCTCACTTAGAGACTGATGATGTTTAACAGAGAACTAAAGTTTTATTTTATGTGGTGAGAATCGAGATGATTACAGTTTCTTGCAGCGTTCACAGATCAAATTAATGTACAAACCAGCTCAGAAATCCTCTAACGATGGGTTCATGTGTGATTCATTAAATGTTCTTATCCCACCAATCACAGCCTTGACATGAACAGGTGATGATGCAGCGGCTGAAAACAATTGTCATTTAAATGACCTGCCCCAATATATTCTGGGTTTAGAGGCCCCGCCCCCAGAGTTTACAACATGGAGAGACATAATACAGCCAAGAAGAGAAACTTCTCTCAGCTGGAAATGAAAACGCTGACGTCCTCAGGTTCAATTAAACCGACTGATAACAGCGTTGCAGTGGACACTTAAACTCCAGCTCAGGGGAATATTTCATTTATACATCCATGATGTACCGGCCTATAGCTGACATTTATTAATTACATAACCTATATATTATATATTTATACACAACAGCACTTTGATTGGACAGGAGGCGCTCCATGAGTGCTGATGTACAGAATAACAGCACTGGGACTTTACAGCTGTTCTGAGCTTGTTTGCTGATGTCCAATATGCTTATTTGGACGATAACTGATATCGAAATCAATATATCCACTTTTTTCTAGTGCTGCACGATTAATCTAATCACAATCGTGATGTCAGGCTGTGCGATGACATAACTGCATAAAAGGCTGTGATTTGTGATTTAATGTAAATAAATGTTAACGTGTGTGTCTGTGAACGTGACTGCCTCTGCTGTAGTGTGTGGAGTTTGTTGACATCACGCCCACAAGCTATCCTGGTGTGTGCAGCACGTATGGTCAGGTGACCAGCCGGCGTGCAGCAGTGACCAACACAGACGCTGAAGAAGAGCATGAGCACGACCATGAACAGGCTGAGTTGGTTGGTGGGAAAAACGTAAAGTCTATTACATGGCGATACTTTGGATTCAGGAACAGCGACGTTGAACAGAAAGATGTGCTGTGTTGAAGTTTAAAAGTTAAAGTCGCCACGTAACACGACCAATCTATATCAGCACTTGAGACACTCAAGCCGCGTAATGTTAAAGACAAAGAGACAACTGAAAGACACCAGAGCCTCATAAACAACATCCAAACACAGTTACGCAAACATCTGTAAGTGTCACAGTGAAATCACGGGCTCCATAACAAACTATATAATAACAAATGAAAAATTGAGCAACTTTGCTCAGATGCAGCCCACCTGACATGCTGCTGTGTTGTGCTGTGGCCTGTTCACATGCTGGAATTTGTCATTTACTTGACAACACCTGAACACAACACAGGCTCACTCCACTGTGTGTACAGTGTCGTGCTGCGCTGCCGTGTGAGCAGCTGTTTGACTGTGTTCAGTCTGTTGATGGTCATTAACACACTGTGTCCATAACAGTAACTCTGTCAGGTCAGTGTCCCCTGATATAATGTAGGGAAACACTGAATCAAGACTCATGATACCATTTTTTTTTTTTTAAATTATACTGTCATCGCAAATCGTGATATCGTCCACTCAAATCGCAATCGCACATTTTTATCAAATCGTGCAGCACTACTTTTTCCCACCAAATCTCAGTGAGCATCACCAGGTCTCTGCTGTAGTGAATGAACATCATGTTATACATGTATACTCTGATGGTGACGGCCCAGCAGCAGGTGGAGACATGAGACACTGTTCAGTGTCTGTGATATTCATTCACTGTGCTGAATAAGAAAAAGCATGTTGGCCGATTCTGATGGTTCATTTTAAAGCTGATACTGATGATGTTATCCTGCATCTCTATAAATAATGAACAGTCAGAAAAGGACGAAGGGACGGAAAGAAGCCTGAATACTTCACTGTAAATCTCCAGGTGTGATCGTAAGACGTCAGAGGACGACGCAGCGTGCTGATGAATCTGTTAATCAGCGTCACACCTGCTCCACCAAAGAGACTATAAACAACACGATACACAGCAGCTGGCCTGTGATGCAGAACTATCTGTGTGGGCGGAGCCAAATAAATCATTACATAAACCAACAAATCAGAACCTGTTGCTGCTTTTTACTGTCGATAAATGGTGCCTGTAGAACTGTTTCTTTGGCCTGCGGCCTCGTGTCTACGACTGAATCACAGCCCTGCTGATACACAGAAAAACAGCACGACTACGATATTGTTTAACTGATATTATCATAATATCCATATAAAATCTTATAATGACGCTTGGACTGAGGAGTGTGTGGCCGTGCGTATCAGGCCTGCTTCCATTTCTGGCATGACAGGAAGTGGAGGACACCCAGACGCATCGTCTGTGACAGAGCCGGACAACAGTACAAATGTTATCACCTGGGCTACTAGTATTTTAATACTGACACTGTTGCAGGGTTGATTTATTTCCTTATTATAACGTTTTAATGATAAATGATCAACATGCTTTGTGCTCAGTGTTTCAAAGATGAATTAGATCCTTCTGTCAGTCCGTCAGAGCCAGGCAGCTGTGAGCCAGCTGATGCAGGTCTTTACATAATAAAATATGTTCTTATTACACTTTACATTCTTAAGTGAACAAAATGTGGCTGCAACTACTTAGACGCCAGTCACACTATGGTCTAATAACAATTCTCCAACTCAGACAGATTTACTGCTGCACCTCCGTCCACGCTGACTAGAACCTGTGTACACGAGTCGAGACCTGACGTTAGATTTGATCGCAGCGCTGGCAGTTTGGAGGGAGGCTAATGTTGGGTTTTCTCAGGTCCACTCTGTGGACTGGATGCTTTCTGTTGAGATGCTGAAGTATTGACGTGGTGCTGCGATGTGGGAGGCTAGTTTGGTTTTACAAAATATGCACTGAACAGAGTTTTAGTTTTGTTTCAGCTTGACTCCCAAACTTTTGACACTTCCTGTCGTTTTCTCCGGCCTGTCTCATCCCTCGCCGTCCTCTCTCACTACCGTCATTTAACAATCCGCAATGATTAATCACGTCTTCTATTTTGATCAAGCATGTGTGAATTTGAGGCACCTTCTTCACGTCACGTATCCACAGCGTAACTGTGCCACAGTAATAATCACCCCTGTGAAACACAAGTACGCTGTATGTAGTTATACGGATTAAACAAAGCTTCACTGCAGATAATTTGCACCAATGGTTTCAATTTTGAGCCCTAACTGAAAACAGTTAATAAATCCTACGTCAGGTGTCTGAGCATTTAAGACGTTTGTAGATTGTTTAGAGACAACTTAATACTTTCTTCTAAATTTATTAATTTCATGCTTTTTAAAACTTTGTAAGAATCTGCAGGAAGTGACCATACGCCCAGTTTCCTGTCATATGTTCGTTTCATAGACAAGGACAAGACGTGAATCTACTGCAGAGGATCATCAGCAGGTTTAAACACAGGTCAGATGTGACTGCTGCGTGGTGACAGGTGGTGACAGGTGGTGACAGGTGGTGACAGGTGGGAAAAGTACTCACATCTTTGACTTCAGTAAAAATACTAAAAGAACTGTTTTCTTCATTTGTGTTTTCAGGAATGATCCACGGTACGTTTGAGATTCAGAAAACTTTCCTTTTCCTTCTCCTTCATCTCTGCAGCCTTTTCTTTTTATACTTCCTTGTTTCCTTTCCTCAGCTCATTTCACAGTGTAAAAGGATCAGAGTTTTCCTGCTCGTACTTTAAATGAGGATCAGTTTTATATTTGTGGTTTCTGACTGATGATTAAAGGGGACTGACTCTCTCTCTCTCTCTCTCTCTCTGAGCAGAAAACACATTCCTGTTGTTTTTTTTTTTTTAAACCGACCAATCGTGTGTATTTATTTACTCTGACTCACGCGTCGTCATGGTAACAGGGGGGGAAAATGCAGCTAAGAATACCGTTGGTGACTGGCCTGAGAAAGTCTCCTTTCATGGCAGTGATGGAGTTTTTCCTACCTTCCTGCTCGCTGATCTGAGCCGTGAGGTTGGCCTTCGTCTCACGAAGCTGCTCCACCGTCTCCTGCAGGGTGCTGATGTTCCCGTTCAGGACAACCTGCAGCATGAAACAAACACACACCGTACACGTTACTGAGAGACTGGAGGGAAATGAAAGAGCGGGCCAACAATCACACTGACACTGTGTAGTACTTAAAAGCAGATATCTGTGATGTGTTTGTGAAATATTGGAGTCAGCTGGTGTGTCTGCGTCTCAACATGTTGAGCCAGTGTTTCATGTGAACAAGTACTGAGAGACAAAGAGGAGGAGGGAGGACATTATTACTCTTATATCACTTTGTCTTCATCCTCTTTAGAGAAACTTTTCATCACAGCCTGTATCTGTCAGACCAGCGTGGATCAACCAGAGGTCTGGGGACCCCTGGGGGTCCTTGTAAGAGTTTAAGAGGGTCCCCAGAAAAATGGGGCTTTGTTTAATTTCACCTTTGAAATCACTTTAGGAGTGAGGCCAATGTGAGTCATAACTAGGTTTCACATCCTCCAGTAACAGCTGACAACTACAGAATTCTGCTCTTAATCAGATCTGACAACCAAAATCTTTCCAGACGGAGGAAAAGCCTCACCTGACAAAGGTCCATGACCTGACATGTTTCAGTTTAGGGGTGGAGAGCCACTGGCCTTAAAGGGATAGTGCACCCAAAGATAAAAATTCAGCCATTATCTACTCACCCATATGCCGAGGGAGGCTCAGGTGAAGTTTTAGAGTGTCAAGTGTCAGTGGTGTAAACTGGCTGGTCTGAGCTGGACTCAAGCCAGCTGATGGTGTCACCTGACACTCAGCTGGTTTTACAGCACGTCACCTGTTTCAACAGCCAATCAGCTTGTAGTGAAGTCAGCTGGTCAAGTCAAAATGACCACAGATGCGTGTTGGCTTGCTGCAGCAGGTGCTCCGTCCCCACACACACACATTGTCAATGACTGATGAATTGGCGCTGGTTATTTATATTATTGTGGCGTATTGATTATGAATACAGTCCATCTGATGCTGGTTTTGTTTCATCACTGTAGCCAGTATCTCACTATCACTATCCTCATTCAGATTTTAAGAAGCTACAAATTATATTCAGCCACAAAATAAGTCTGAAAAGCTGCAAATCAGAACGAAGTACAGAGAGTTGTTGACTAGAGATGATACGCCGTCTCATGGTGGTCACTTCCTGTCAACGTTACAGATCAGAAGCACAGAGAGTCGTTGACTAGAGATGATACACCGTCTCATGGTGGTCACTTCCTGTGAACCAGCAGCTTTTTACACTGTTACAGAACAGAGCGTTGACAGTCGGTGTTGGTTTCAGCACCATGAATCTTTGATCTGAACTGGACTTTAGAGTTTCAGTCTATCAAACCTGCATTTACATTTAAATGTGTGCTCCACACATAGGAAACTCTCTCGACAACAGCCAGCCTTCACTTTTGATGAGCTGTCACGCCACTGTGCGAGCACCTGCAGCAGCAGCCTGTGGAAAACAGACGGTAAAATAAAAATCATCTGTTCATCAACCTTCATCATCTGTCTGGAAGGATTTCACAGGGTTGAGCTGAATACTTGGATGAAACAGAGACTGTGCTTGTTACAAGTACGAGTATAATATAAGTATAAGTAAAATGTGTCATCATCTGAACTCATGATGAAGTAAAACCCTGACTGTGTCAGCTGCGTTTCATCCGTTACTCTGTTCTGAAAATACTTTTCTCAGAGGTAATAAATATAATCCATATTAATTTCAGGCTTAAAATAACAACTTCTGATCAGACCCAACCCACTTTAGATTTAAACCCCACCCACCTCTGACATAAACCCCACCCATTCTGGGTACGGATTAGTGTTGCACGGTATACTGGTACTAAAATAGTACTGCAGTACTAGAGTATTCCAAACGGTACTATACTGCATTTGGAAAATACCAGTACTTTGAAAGTGATTCAATTCATTAATTTAGTTCATTTATTTTACTCATTTATGAACACAAACACCTTCCTTGTTCCTATTGGAGCACAGATTGCACAAGTGGTGTGTATGACAACACCTGTATCAACATTCCCAGCTGGCGCACGTGAAAAAAGACAAGAGAAAGTCGGCCTCGCAAAGGGAGACAACACGAGACAACACCAACTTGGTGAAACATTTGTGCAACCAAACCCTGACGTCCGTACCGAGGTACTTTCAAACCACGATTTTTTGGTACCGTTACACCCCTGCTATTTATTGTGCTAAAGGTTTGTAGCCAAAAGGACTTTTCCTTAGGAAAAGAACTGAAAAGTATCGAAATTCATATTGGTATGGGTACTGAAACAAAGATTTTGGTATCGTGACAACACTAGTACGGATACAGATAACTTAGTTGGTTAAACAGATACAGAGACAGATACAGATGATGGTGTACTCACTCATCTCTAGTATTTTAGATTTAGGACAGAACAGATCACATGCAAAGTATGAGACGTGTGTCTGCGTCGCAAAGCAACACAACTAACCTGTTAAACCTGCTAAAAAAAAAAACCCTCAATCTGCAGTACGATGAAGGCATGAAGGCCGAGAGGAACGACGTCACTAAACACACTGAATCCCTGTTATTGTCCAACATCAACTCAGACATCCAGAACAGCGGCGCTGTGCAGTGTCACACTGACCACTGTACAAATAAAAAATGCAGCACAGAGACGTATCCACAGGAGATGGACGGAGTCAAGTGGAAAAGAACCTGATTTTAAGTTTCTTAAGTAATCTTGACCTCAAAATAATCAGAATTATTATTTTGGCCCCACCTTGTAGTGGTTCTTGTATTTCTTTGTTTTCTTTTGTCTGATGACTGAACCAGGATTGTCTCATAAATATTAAATTCATCTTGTGGTGTTTCTGATAGCATCATTATGTCCTGATCACGATGTCTGACAGAAATAACTCTGAGAGAGTCTCTTGTTGTTTTGTGGTGAGACAAACTGGCTTTGTGAGTTCAGAGGGACGAAGTGGAGAGAAGAGCATGAGTTTGTGCAGTAAGTGAGACATTGGAGCAGCAGAAGTACAAACTGTAGTTACAGACCTGACAGAGGGGACACAGCTAAACTTTCAGCCTCAGAAATAATCAATGAAGTCACTCTGCTCCTCGTGTGAAGATGTGCACAGCGTCTCTGTTAATGTGGAGTCAGACAGCAGCTCTGCAAGGTTCACATTTTACATGTCATTCATTTGTTCTTTATTAATGGTGGATAATTTCACCGACCTGTGACTCATCAGCTCGTCTCTGTGTGAGTAACAAGTAGAGTGTATGAGCGTCATGCACCTACATCTATAGGAGCATCTCACTGTCTGAGTAATGTGTCCTTAACTTCACAGATAAGAAACAATAAATTGTGAAGACAATAAAGCCTCAACACACTGTGTGTGATTTATCCTGACTGAAATATGAGCAGAGAATCTTTGTATTATCACTTTATATTCTTATTAAAACTGAAAGTGACGACATGAGAAAAGCCGGGCGGCTGTAGTGTAAGAAGCAAGAAAGTCAGTCTTGGCCTGGAGGGGAGGTGGACGGGTCAGACAAACTCTGGAATCAGTGGTGTTATTTTAACAACAACATAGTGTGCTAGTGTGCACAGCATGCTACGCTGGTGACGTATGTCATGTGACACCACACTATGTTAGTAACAACTGCACTTCAGGCAAGTCATGATGTTTTTTTTCTACACCTAACAATGGACTGTGGTTTCCTGAGCATTTTGGTTACACTGTAAGTTTATTTGAAAAGCGTGAACGATATGAATGTACTTTTCCTTTGAAAATTAAAGTTTATTTTGAAAAGACTCAAAGTATATAACAAGCGTAAATTAACACACCGTCCCTCAAACTGAGGACCTTGTGCGTCACATCTTGACGTGTAGATCCACTGACAAAGTGTCTGTATTTGACAAGCTGTGATGAGGACGTGTTGGTTTGGAGACAAGAAGGTTCATTTGATGTGTTCAAGGACATTCCAACATCTGAGACCTGAGATTCAGCTCCTCAACAGCTTCATGTTTAACACAAGAAACCAACTAGCTTCATATCACCTGCTTCACTGTTTGTTAAAAGTCAGAGCAGCTCCTCGGGTCCAGCATCGACCGTCAGCCTGAAACACTTCTGAACATGTGGACGAACATGTGGACGATGAACCTGCTCTGACGGACCCTCAGCCGGGCCGTGCTGTGCCAGCTGCTGTCGGCTCTCAGAGCTGAGGTGCTGATTGAAAGCAGGACGGCTGAGAACGGCTTTTAGAAACATTCCTTTCATTGAACGCAGCAGTTAAAGTTAGATCAGCTCTTTAAACAGAGTCCTGCACTTAAAGGAACAGCCCAAACAAATGTCTTCACCCTGAGAGGCCTCTGATACCAGAACAACACACACTGAACACTGTGTACTCACACACAACCAATAATGCTAATATCAGCTACTCATGTGCTGCGCCCTCAGGCTGAAGGCTGCACTCCTCCTGTCATCATCATCATCATCATCATCATCATCATCTTCAGCAGGAAGGAGCCAGAACAAATCATAAAATTAATGTGAACATAAAAACACAGTTCAAGTGTCTGTGTTTGACCGCAGGTGGCGCTGTGGAGCAAATCTGGGTTCATGAGTCCCTGTGTGGGTGAACATGAGGACAAAGGACCTTTACGCCTTCCTGAAGGAGCCCTGGAACCCACTCAAGGACTCCTTATACCCCCTCAAGCTCCTTGATACATCCAGGAGACCAAGAACCCAAACAACATCCAGGACCATTCTTAACAATCATTAGAGCCCCATGAAGGACTCATGTCACCTCCTCAAGGACATCAAAACCTTTTATATAAACACAAACCCACTCAAGGTGTCTCTAAAACAAACTCCGGAATACTTTTCAGGACAATTAGAATCCTATCAAGGACCTTTTAAACTTCTTCAAGGACCTCTAGAACCTTTGAAAAGACTCCTGGAATCTCCAGAGAATCTCCAGGAAGCACACAAACAATATAACCATACTAAGCAGCACTCTGACATCCTCAAGCACTGTTAAAACTTCCTGAGGGGCCCCTGGAATACCATCATCAAGGACTTCAAGGATGGAAACATGGACAAATCTTTAAGGCCCACTGGAACAAAATCCAGGACCAAAAGAAGCCTTTCAAGGTAGCATTTAACCTCTTCAGTGCCAACTGTAATCTTCTAAAGGACACCTGGAGCATCCTCAAGGATCACTGCCTGCTGAAACCTCTTCAAGGATCCCTGGAGCCTGAATCATTTTAAAGGCTCCTTAGAGACCCCAGGATCAATACTAGAACAGTATCAAGGACCTCTAGAACCTCTGCAAGGATTCCTGGATCTCCCAGATGCCTCTGGAACATCCTTAAGCCTCCCTGGTACCTACTCCAGGCCCAATATGACCATATCAAGGAGCCCTTTGACCTTCTCAAGCACTCCTATGGGCCTCTGGAATATCATCATCAAAGACTCCCAGGAATAAGAAAAATCTTAAAAGACCAACATCCTCAAGGACCATTATGTCTCAATCAAAGACTGCTGAAACCTCCTCAAGGACTCCTGGAACCTGAATCATCTCAAAGGTGTCTGGGCAACATCCTCAAGGATCTCTGGGAAATACTAAAAGAGTCCTTGAGCATCACTAGTACCTTATCAAGGACCTCTGAAACGTATTCAAGGTCAGCGAGGTGAAACTATCCGTGCTGTTTCGATCAGGCGTCACTTCCTTGAAAAAAAGGAAGTTTTCTTTTCTACCGTCTGAAAACAGTGCGCTCTGTTTTGCCCTGAAATCTCTGGGGATTTTCTCGCTGCTGCTTCGAGCCCCAACAAACTGTGTGAACACCTGGAGCAGCTCAACAGGAAGTGACGCAAGAGAAGCAGCGGTTAGCCTCGTTATGATAACGCTGATCACTTCCTCTCTGAGTATTTGCATGTGTCACAGCTTCACACCGACACGAATGATCAACACAGTACGTGATGTGGTTATAACTGCACACAAAGGAGTCACAGAGGAAACACTGCGACATCACAAACACTCAAAGAATTTAAAGAAAAAAACAACAATCAGAACAAAGTGATAAAAGATGAAAAACCAAAGAGAGGAGAGAGCGCGCTCCCTCTGAACATTGTGAACATCACACCACACCTGCAAATATCACACCTGCTTCATGAGTTCCACAGCTGAGGAAGAGCAGCTCAGTCTTCATCACTGACAGAGGCCACAGCTGGTATCTTAAATATCTACCCAGCATGCAGTGGGTTAAAGTCTGCGGTCAGGTGATCACCAGCTGGTGTTCAGGTGGATCAAATCAGCAGCAGGTGGAAACAGTTAGAGACAGAAAGCTTTTGTTTTGTAGGAATGCAGCAGTGTGGCAGCCGTAGGGAGGGCGGCTCCGACCTGAAGGGGTTAAATGATATCAGGGCGTATTTCTAAAAGCTGCAGGTTGAAGACAGGAAGCTGTCAGGAGGCCTGCAGAGGAACGTCTCCTGTGCTGATGAGAATCAACCTCCCGCTGACATCACACCCTGAATCTGCTCTGACGGTGTGTTTCACCTCTTCATGAGCAGCAGAGACGTGTCGACGTTTTTATAAAGTCAGGACGATTACACCAGCCTCAGACCAGACAGACGCCGACTGCAGATTTTGATTTCTGATCTCAGATACACTGATGATGGAGCAGACTGTCGGGGAATGTGGAGGCCAAGTAGGACGTGTTCCTGAATTAACACGATCAATTATTAGGGCTGGACGATATATGTCTTCACACAAGATATGAATTAAGACACCGTTTATATCGATATAGGGTGAAGTTGTGTTACATGACACATCCCAGCGTTCATCACTCCTCTGTCACTGTCTCCGCAAAGCTCCGCCCCCTCACTCACTCACTCATTCACTCACTCACTCACAAGTTCTCCAGCAACACTTTTTAGAGCCGCAGCCTGACGTGCTCCTCCAGAGATGTGACTCCACGTCACAGTGACACAGACCTGCTGTGTGTCTCTGTGAGCTGAAACCATTTCCCTCAGTGGAAACAAAGCTTTGATTTACTTCACTTTCACAGATAAGAAACAATAAATTGTGAAGACAATAAAGCCTCCACACACTGTGTGTGATTTATCCTGGCTGAAATATGAGCAGAGCAAATCTCTGCTAGCTGCTAGGCTAATTTATACAATGTAAAATGCCATAGGCTTGTGCTAATAACGTTAGCATGTTGTATTTGTGATTTGTGTTTGACACTGTCTCTATTAAGACATGTTTAATGTGTGTTTAATGTGTGTTTAGAATCAACTAAACTTTACAGCACTTCTGCAGCCGACTAGTGTTCTGGAGGTTTAACTGTTGTGCAGCTGTATATTTTCAAACCGGGAGAAAATCTCTGTCTTTGCATTTTATTTTTGATCACAGTCTGTTTTTATAAAACTGCTTCTCAAATGTGGCTTTGACTTGCAGCTGAAATCATGGAGCCCATTTTGTAAAAAATACCAAGATATATATCGTGTATCGCCAGTCAGCCTCTAAATATCAAGATATTAATTTTTGTCCAAATCGCCCAGCCCTACGATCAACCAATCACAGCCCACTGACGTCATCAGTGTGCTGCGGCTGTGCTTCTTTCAAAATTCTATTGTGCTTCTTCAGAGCTAAGCTAGTTTTAAAAATTCAACCAAATCCTCAGTTACACTGAATGAAATCCTTACGAGCTATTGCAGGGTTAGCATGTTAGCTTGCTAACTAGGTGGGCTATGCCAACAAGCTTGCCAGTAGGTTAGATTATTGTTAAACAAAGATTAAGGATAGTATCATTTTTTCAGTTGCTGCGATTAACACATTTCCCCTCCTTTTTATAGCCTATTAAAAGAGTGTTTGTCTTGAGTGGATAATTTGTTAGAATTTGTTTATGTCAACCGTAACGTAGCGGTGACGGTCCTGGATCGACACCAGCTCTGCCAGCTTGCAAAAAATGTTTTGAATGGGCGATGTAAAAAGGAGGGAAAATGTGTCCATGACCGTAGAGGCTGACTGAAGGGTCGTTGACTGTTCTTGTGTAAATGTGGACTTTAATGTGACTGATGATGCAACTGTTGTTGCCTCGTGAAGCTTTGGAACAGCTGACCCTTTTCAATGAAGTGAAAACGTTTGGTCCAGAGATGATCCAGAGAAAGTTCGGTACAAATCAGACCTCTGGTTTAGGAGGAGATGTCGAAAATGTGTTGTTGTTGTTTTAATTCAAAATGGTGGATAATCTTACTGTGTAGCATGTTTTCTGTAGGGCACACTGAGCTGCACTTGTGTGACATATTTCAAGTTTACAGTGTGAGGGGTGCCTTTCAAAAGCTGATTTTTTTGGGCCTCTATTTTTAATTTCATCTGGTTGATTGGCGTCATCATCTGCACATAACTTCCAATCACTGGTGAAAATTTCATGCGTGAATTTGCGAAGACATTTCTGAAGGAAAAAAAGAAGCCAAGGCAAAAAGATTAAAACAGATTCAATAAACTGAAGTGAATCAGTGTTTCTAGAGTGACGTAGAATCTGAGCTGACTGTCATCAGGAGGTGGAGGTGACGGTGGATGGTGCGACACAGAGGAGAGACGCCTGCCGAGCTGCAGACACTACTCACCACCAACTAATAAAAAACAGTTGTTCCTTAGTGACCCGTAGCCTCGGTCTCAAGTGAACACCCGCCAAGCGCCAACTGCAGGTCGATGTTCTGTCCGCCACACTGGCGGGTAAACATCTGTACTGAGACAATCACGTAAAAAAAACTACGCTGTGTTTCGGTGTCGATAACGGTCGCCCCGCTTCAGTCGTCTGCGTCAGAGATGAGTTTGACACTCACACAGTGAGGACTTCATGTTGCATTCAGGAAATCTACATTTCTTTGTACAGCAAATGTATGGACCTGGATGCTGGCCATGGTGCATTCAGGTGCACCTTTTAAACACAGTAATCTACACTCAAGTGGCCATGAAGGTTCTTTAAAACAGGAGAGTTTCTATTTATTTCTTGCTCTGGAACAGGTGTGTCGTTATTTTAACGTTGTTTCACTACAACATTTTCAATAATAAGATGCTAAAATCAAAACAACACCCCCTTTAGTCCAACAGAAAGATTCTATCCACCTTATTTTATCCTCCATTGACACCTTGAATGAATTATGGGTGTGACTTCAGGTCCCGAACTGCAACCAATGTTTTCCAATAGTGACGTTACAGACGTGGACAGAGCGACAGGTACCACTTCAGGAAATGATCATTAAATGTTCATTTAAATATCTGTTAAAAACAAAGCAGGGTTTGATAAAGATTAGCAGATTAGCCACTGAGGCTAACCATGGGCAGTCAATGCTAGTGACTAGCTTACTGCTACTTCTGTTATCACACCAGAAGTTTGACCAATGATCATTTCCACAGTAGCGCTCTCAGGAATAAGGTGGATATAAAAAAACAATTCAAGTCCTTGTCAACAAAGCCCAAAATGTTCTGGTTCACTGTGGCATTTTTAAACAATTAAATACTAAGTCACACCTAATATGCAAATACTTTGGCTGGTAAACTATGCATGTTTGCTCGCTAATCTGGTCGGTAGAAAATCTGTTTGGTTGGAGGAGTTTTTCATCTACTTGTCCCCTCGGCCAGTTTACTACAGACACTGCCTGTGTCTCCTTTTCCTCCCACTAAATTCAGGTATTTTAAACCCAAACATGGTCTTTTCTGACCATAACCAGGTTGGTTTTGTGACCACACGTTCACCACAGCGATGCTTTAGTTTCAACATATCCACTAAATAATAAGGTACTAATGTAACATATCCCTGGTTTGCAGAAATACCAACATTTTTTCAGTCGACTGGGGTTGCACGAACAGAATGCAGTGTTGGCAGTGAATTCTGGGTATTGTAGTACCAGCTGGCAAACTAGTTACACCTCTGTTAGCGGGAAAATGCCTCATGTATTTGCACACTTTCTGTTTCTATAAATAAAGGGAATATTCCAGATTGTCCACAATCCACAGCGATGAGGTGAGAGTTTCCCTTCTGCAAATACTGAGGCTTTCACAGCATGATCAAAAGTCAGGAGGGGAGAAGTCAGACTGGGGAAAACTTCAGGGAGCGGAGAGGGAGGAGTGGATCAGAGGTGAAACAAGGAGAGGAGGAATGAGTCAGGACGAACCACCAGAGGAGGAGGAGGAGGAGGAGGGAGAGCGAAGGCAAACACTCACTTTTTCCAACCAACAACTCTGAGAAAATGAAGCTGGAAATGTTGGAAGCAGCTAAACTCTTCACAGTTTAAACAGTCGGCCTGCTGGGAGGGAAAAACTATTCAAAGTCTTTAAACTGGAGGGAAAAATATAAAGTCTCCCAAAATGGAAACAGTGGAGTAAAGCGGAGGAGGAGGAAGAGTGGAGAGAAGAATTGCTCTCTGTTTGTATCACATTTTCATACAATCACTCAGAGACAAACCTGTGTAACACACACTCTGAGCTGTGTGAGAAGGAGCTGAGGAGGATTTATACCACCAATGTTTTCTGAACATAAACATCACCTTCATTTCTGTGTAAATGTTATTTATTGATCTGAGGGAATTAGGTGCTTCTCGGAGGACAGATGGAAGCTGTTAGTGTTTTGGTGAGGTGGGTGGGGCCGCCTGGTGGCTCTGCTTTCAATTTTGGCAGTTGGACTGTAAAGAAGCTATTTTCAGTATCAGTTTGGTAACACACACACACACACACACACACACACACACACACACACAGGGCAACATCACACTGTAAAAAGTGAGTCTTCTTTTCACACATCATCCCCTCCTGCTCAACATGCAGATATGAGCACCAGTTTAAACCAGTTCTGACACCGTACTGTAGGTTGTTTTATAGAAAAGACAATGTGCTGAATCCAGTTCAGCCAACAGCTGTTTGACACAAGATGCTGCTCAGGCCTGATGTGCAGTTTATGTTCTACTGGTCAGATGGGTCACACTTCAGTCCTTCATGCTGATAATCTGCTGCTCTCTCAGCACACCATGGATGTATAAAGACACCTGGACACAGCGCTGGGAGCAGGCCCTGTTCACTCCTATGAAAGCTGCTCAGCGGCATGAAGCCATGAAGCCAAAAAAGCTCAATTTCTGTGGGATGGAATGACCCAGATCTTCTGTATGTTTGGGCCCACACAGCGAACGCACCAGAGACTTACAGCAGATGTGTGTGGCCGAGCAGCTAACTTCCTGTTCAGTGCTCCGCTAACTCAGAGGCAAACCATGATTTGTGATATGACTTAATGAATAAAATTGAATAGATAGAAATAGACGTTTGAATGTTACCAGACTGAATGGATCAAATCCAGATAGTGAGATGAGTCATCTCTCAGCGGTTGTGACACTCAAAAAACTGCATCTCTGATTTACAGACGTCTCTTTTGCAACATGAGTCTGTGCGAAAATGTGATAAAGCTCTGAGTTTAAATTCCACTTTGCAAAACTCCTCTCAAAGCCTGGCGCGTATCCTGCAGGCCTGGAGCGAACAGGCTGAGAATAAACTGTGTTGAATCAGATCACTATTATATCATCTTAGTTTTGATTAGAGACCTTGTGACTCGTCTGAGACACACAACAGCCTGTCCTCACATTAGAACAAACAAGACTTTCTGCACGTTTTTAACCCAAAAAATATGATGGAGGAGAAGCTCCTGGACCAACTGGTGGTTCTCCCCATGATCCAGCCTCTTTTTTAGGGTCTCATGTACCCACACAGATCTCTGTTTATCTGCTGACAGCCTCTCACCCTCAACCAGAGCTACAGACACACCCTCTGCCTCAACATGGCAGCAGCTACACACTGATTACTGCAAGATACATACAATAAACAGACTGATTACACTAGAAGGTTAGTGTAAGGAGGAGATGAGGTGGTTGCCTGTTTTTTCACTAGTGTCATTCAATTAAAGAAAAGAAAAGGTAGTGCAGTGCACCTCGTGTTTTAGAACCTGCAACACACTTTCTGTGTGATCGGAGCACATCATTCAGTAAAACTGAATTCTAACTTCTTGTGTTGTGTAACAGCGAACACTGTGTCCTCAAGGTCCAGACACACCAAACAGACTTCAGAGAACTAGCGACGACGACGGGGAACAGGAGGAGCGTCTTGGTGCTAGTTAGCCAGTTAGCACATGAGCAACACAATCAGAGCATATTTACCGTGCGCCAGTGAACAATAACACAAACCATCAGGAAACGTTTCTGCTGAAGAGAAAAATAATCTGACGTCATGGAACAAGTTGGTTTTGGACTTTAGCTCCTCCTTTACTCACTGATGCTTCTCTGTTCATCACCTGAGCTCAGCTGACCATCAGAGGGATTTCACTCACTGATGGGCTCCGCTGTGCTGATGTTGACTCAACATCATGAATCAGCTGAAAAAAGTTTGTCAAGGGCCGGCGGTGCGAGACGCTCACCAACAGCCAACTGTCAGCCTGGTGTGTCAGGGCCTTAACAGCAAATGACTATCGCACCACATCACGTTATGTCTGACGCTCTCTGTCCAGGCTGATCCGTTAAATATGGATCTCCATGACATCACATAAACAAACCTAGGACCTATCAGCTGTGAGTTCAGAGACGTCAGACTGGAGACGCACTTCTTTATTTCCTTATTGTTCATATTCACAACAATACCACCGCAGGTACCGATACTGTTGCTACCAGACTATTTTACCACCATCTCCACTTTGTTAAACAAGCTAGCTGGCTAACCAGCTCTGCTGAACATCTCACACAAAAATACAACCAGAAACATTCAACTTCCTGTCGATCTTCCTCCAGACAGACGACAACCTCTTTAGATTTTTGTAGTGAAATGTTATCGTGATGACACTTCATTCTGAATCAGCTGTTCCTCGTTAGCGAGCAACAGTAATAAATGAAAATAGAGCGTCCGACCAAAGTTCAGCTCAAGCCGACTGCGCTGCGTTGCTTGCTGACAAACCGATCTTGTCGCTGATGCGCCTTTCTGTCACATTTAGTTAGGACAAACAAACTAATGTAATTCTTTCAAACATTGATTACATCATGATATGTACTGATAATAAAAATGTCCTTATTAATACATTGGTTGAGGCCTCATCTCTTAAGCTCAAATTAGTTTTTTCTTTCAGAGGAAACAGAGACAGGAAGAAAAACCAAACAGGAAGGAACACAAACAGATTCAAACCTTCATATTTAACTTTCTGGGTCTGACCTTCAGTTTTAAACTTTACATTAGTCTGAACTGGGGAAATAAAGACGAGAGTCTGTCCCTCAGGAGTTAGTTTTCTTCTAACAAGTGAAAGAAACTCAGCAAATTATTAATTTCCAACTCAAATCACCTTCTTAATTCTGAATTGTTACTGTGCTGAGTTAGAGGAAACAGGCTGAATATTATTCCTGCTTTAAGAAGACTGTAATAAATCTTGAAGGTGGCTCAAACATGTGACTGAACTACATCTGTAGTCAGGGAGATAAACTCACGTTTTCCTGCCGGCACTCCTCCAGCGTGCGTTGGTGGCATTGATGCTTTCCAGCAGCAGCAGGATCTCAGCCCTCTGACGGTCCTGCGCCTCCCTCGCCGCCGTCACCTGCTCCTCAAGAGCCACCTTGTCCTTCTGAAACACCACCTTGGCCCCCTCCAGCTTCTCCCTCATCTCCTGCAGCTCGGCGCGGCACTGAGCCGAGCTTTTCAGGTCCGGAGACGTCGCCCACACCACGATGACAATCAGCGAGATGATGGACCAGAGCGCCAGCAGGGCAATAACCACATTCTTCGCCTTCTGGGAGGACTTGGAGGCGGCCGCCATGGAGGGACACAGCTGAGGAAGAGGATGGAGAGATGGAGATGAAGAGGCAGTGGTGATGGAGGTGAGGACGATGAAGACGAGCTGTGGAGCGAGCAGCTGTTCTCAGTGAGTCTCTCAGGTTGAAGTGAGCTGGACTTTCCCTTCAGGCTGGGCAGGAACACAGGGAGGGGCTCCCTCACAGGGCGACAGACCTCGGCCACACCCCCTGCCTCACCCGCTCCATCCGCTCCATCCCCTCCCCCCACCTCCTGCCGCCTCCCCCCATCTCCCCACCCTAAACCTCACCCTCTTCCTCCCCTCCATGTCGGTGTTATCGTGCCCAGGGAGGACGCCCTGATCAACAGGAAAGTCTCTCTCACACACACACACACACACACACACCTCACACATAAACGAAACTTTCCATGTGCCGTGTGTGTGTGTGTGTGTGTGTGTGTGTGTGTGTGTGTGTATGTGTGTGTGTGTGTGTGAACACTGAGGCTTTCTGTTTCTATTTCCCAGCCTCACAGTGATGAACCTGGATGAACTCTGGAACAGAAACTATGTGGATCTTTGGCAGCAGGACGTCAGAAAGTTTCAGGCCAAGAAATGAAACTCAGAGAAACAGAAACAAGAAAAGACATGAAGAAACAGAGACAGAAAAAAACAAAAACAAGAAAAAGAAAGAGAGACAGAAAAACAACAAAGATGTAAGTAAAGACAGAAAGTGTGCCTTCATTCCTCCTCTTCTTCTTCAGCAGCAGCTCTCACTCTTTCCTGACCTCCTGCCAGCTGCTGGCACACAGCTGGCACAGAGCAGGGCAGAGGCCCCGCCCCCACCACTCTGTCTGAGCTGTGATTGGTTCAGAGCATGTGCGGTTTTTGGACTCCTGGAAACAGCCAAACAACATGTCTATATAAACATCTGTAATTCCTGCCAGGAGCCAGGGGCCCCGGTCCAGCTCCGGGCCCCTGACTCACTCAGGGTTAACCCTCCTCCTCCTCCTCCTCCTCCTCCTTTCAAACTAAAGTAACAAAGTGATTTTTGTGGTTGAATCAGGAACAAAAACATCACATTTCATTAATAAACAGAAACAGACGCACAGTCAGCATCAGCAGCTTCTAGTGGCACCAACTGAAAGTCATGTGACCTCAGATATCAGCTTTTTAACTGACTGATAGATCAGTCAGTTAAAAAGCTGATATCTGAGGTCACGTGACTGCTGCACAAAGTCACGACTGTTTTAACTTCAAGATGCTCGCATCTGTTGTGTTCACTGCAGGAGCTGAAACTCAGAGACTCTGATGAGACGCAGATGTGAACGAAAAGATGCGTGAAGAATGTGTCGAGCAGCTCTGACGCTTCGAACCTGCTGCAGCAACAGGCAGGAAACTGTTTTTCAGCATCATCGCTCTGAGTCAGCAAAGAAAAACGTCTTCAGCACTCACACTGCTGATGTTTTTAGCTTTGAGGCTGACAGCCAGCTGACCTCTGACCCCGTTTTCTCTGTCCAAACACAGGAAGTGATGCAAGTTCAGGTGAGGTCAGAGGTCAACTGTACTCACAGACTGGACAGGAAACAATACAAACAGGACTGGTTAGCATTAGCTGCTACGAAGGAGGATTAGGTTGTCTTAAAGAAAAAATAGTAGACTATGAGAATAAGGTCGGAAGATAATGAGAAAAAAGCTGTAAATCTACGAGAATTAAGTCCTAATATTACAAGAATAAAGTCGAAAATCTATTGGAATAAAGTAATATTACGAGAATAAAGTCGTAAATCTACAAGAATAAAGTCGTAAATCTACGAGAATTAAATCAGAATATTTCGAGAATAATGTCGCAACATTATGATAATAAAGTCGTAAATCTATGAGAATAAAGTTATAAAATTACGAGAATAAAGTTGTTAATCTACGAAAATAAAGTCTGAATATGTCAAGAATATATACAACATGCTAACGTCATTAGCGACAGCCTATGGCATTTTACATTGTATAAATTAGCCTAGCAGCTAGCAGAGATTTGCTCTGCTCATATTTCAGCCAGGATAAATCACACACAGTGTGTGGAGGCTTTATTGTCTTCACTATTTATTGTTTCTTATCTGTGAAGTTAAAGTAAATCAAAGCTTTGTTTCCACTGAGGGAAATGGTTTCAGCTCACAGAGACACACATTCTCTCCCTGCTGTATGACAAACATCATCTGAGTGGCGACTTAAAGTTGATGTTTCGTCACATTGGCTAAAAGGTGCAGCAGGATAGATTTTACAAGTCGAGCAGCTTATTTCACTGTTACCTCGGAGCAGAGGTCCTTCTGTCCCGACGGCGCCCTGGGGAAGATCTCTGTTCGACCCAAACATGTCTTCTATTGTCCCCGGGACAACGGGGCGCTGTTAGTCTCCAGCTCTGCTTTTGAGCCTGCACAAAACTGATGAGACAAAACAGAAAAACATCAACCACTGCCAAAGGTAAAGGTTATCTCATATGCAGAGAGGCTGATGACAGGCAATAAGGAGAATATTGGCCCATACCGATAAATCAATGCATCCATAACTCAAAGTGATTAAATAAGTATCCAAATAGTTTCTTTATCTAACAGTTAACCAGATTAATACTATCTCTTATCTGAACACTTCTCCCTGCTCCGTGTGTGTGCGTGTGTGTGTGTGTGTGTGATGTCTGTTTCTGTTTCCAGAGGAGTCAGAAATCCTGCTGAGTGTTTCACCAGAGGAGGGAGTGTCTGATGATTTATATCAGTCTACTCCCTCCACAAATCATCTGCCTGCAGTCTGTCAGCTGTCTCTGCAGTGCCACCATCAGGCTGGAACGCTTCACTACACATAACCGTATCACCGCATCCATCAGACGGTGCTGACACTGGGTGTGTGTGTCACACTGCCCCCTGCTGACACATCACACACCCTACAACATCCAGTCTGTCGGTCAACACACACTCAGAGAGTCAGGAGCTGTTTTAACATTTCACCGTTTTAAAAGGCTTTGTCAGTATTTCAAGGCCCGATGTCGAGATACCAGGAACTGATGTTCTCATACTGGGCTTCACTTCCTGTCAGACTGCTCTCATTCGTTTAATATTGTTGCTTTGTCAGTGGACGTCAGTGTCAGATACGGACACACAGAGGCACCTCTCACAGTGGAATGACATGTACCAGCTGACTTCATATATACAGTAGGGTACGGTATTTTCACAGTACAATAACTGTCTCAGAAAATATTTCAGTTTCATAGTATCACATAATTTATAGTATTCCCACTCAGAGGGATCCTCACAGGAATGAAAACAGAAGGGTTATTGTCGGATGGACAAACATTTTATCACTATAACTGAAACCTGAAACATTTTGTTGATGAAGTTTGTGTAAGAAGTCTCCCCTTAAAAAATAACTCAAATAAATAACTCAATAAATAACTCAAGTAAAGGAGAGATTCAACGTCCAGTTGCTTTTTTTTCTCAATATTGTAGAAAGTCAAATGCACATGGTGTGATAACCGCCGACTTTTATATCACGACATACCTTGAAACTGTTATAACGCTGCAACCCTTGTTTAAAGGTAGTATAAGGCGAGCAGGAGAGGAGGTGGAGGTGTCAAACAGACTCCAAACTTTTACCTGGGAGCCCACTGTTTGTTTCCCATGTGACACCAACAGTCAATCCAGTTATTTTAATAAGAAAGTAGTAGGGCTGTGCCATATGACGATATATATCGTGTGATGAGAGAAAAATGTCTTTCATTTCATATTTTGCTCAATCATTTATATCGTTGTGACACAAATTACACATTTAACAGACCAGTTCTCACATTAATAAAACTCTTCTTGGCTTTCTAATTCATGAAGCTTTTACGACAACTATATCGTGATATGAGATTTTGGTCATATTGCCCAGCCCTGGAAAGTAGTGTGTTTAAATGTGTACCATACTATGGTAGTGACACACGTCATGTGACATTACATGACGCTGGTACAAGCTTACTTGTTTTAAACCAAACCACCTGCTGTTGTTGCCTAAACTGAAGGAAATTCTCTAAAGAACAAAGTGTTTTACCTACTTTGTAAATTTATTCTGGAAACAATGTGTGTGTGTGTGTGTGTGTGCGCTTGTGTGTGTGTTTGTGTGTGTGTGATTGTGTGTGTGTGTGTATGTGTGTGTCACAATTTTAATGTAAAAACAGAATTTTATTTGAAAAGACACAATACAAGTCACCAGTTCAGTATCTGACCAAATGTCTCCCCTTCTGTTCCTGAGATATGTCGTTAAAACATGATGATGTCACAGTCAAGCTGACCTTTGACCTTTTGACCACTAAAGTCTGATCAGCTTATTCTTCCGTCCAGGTGGACGTTTGCGTCAAATTCAAAGAAATTCCCTTTGCTCTTGAAATATCATGTTCCAGAGAATGAGACAGATGCAAGGTCACACTGACATTTGACCAGTGAAATCTAATCAGTTCATAGTTGAGTCCAAAGTGGGCGACTCTGATCTTGACACTGTGCTGATCCGTTCTTAGAGAACATGGTATCTGTTTCCATTCTTGTGCTGATGACAGTCAGATCTATGTACCTTTAAAGCGGAAGGATGCATTCTCAGTAAAAACCACTTCTTGCATGTCTTAATCACATGAAAGCTTGATGGCCTTAGACTTTTTAAATATTAATGATGAGAAGACAGACGTGGTGGTGTTTGGACCCAGTGGATCCTGTGAGTCCTCCTATTGACGTGGGCCCTCTGACACCACATGTGAAGCCCACAGTTACGAATCTGGGTTTTAGGATGGACAGTGATTTTTAACTGGACAGTCAAGTTAGTGCAGTCGTCAAGTCCAGCTTTTATCATTTAATGCGGCTGGCAAAAGTCAAACTCATTCTTGCCAGGCAGCAATTCGAAACAGTAGTCCATGCCTTGATCTCGTCTCAGCTGGACTACTGTAACACACTGTACACTGCAATCAGCCTGTCTTCTTTCTCTCGTCTGCAGCTGGTTTAAAATGTCGCTGCACGACTTTTAACACGAAACACAAACACGAAAGAGAGAGCACGTAACACCCATCCTGGCCTCAGTCCACTGGCTGCCTGTGCATTTTAGAGTTCATTTTAAAATTCTTTTGTTTTTAAATCTCTAAATGGTCTCACCCTGCCTTACCTCTCTGAGCTGCTTCACCCTTACACTCCTGCGCGTCTCTCAGATCAGCTGACCAGCTGCTTCTGGTTGTACCGAAGTCTAAGAGGAAGCTCAGAGGGGACAGAGCCTTTTCTGTCGTAGCTCCTAACTTGTGGAACAGTCTGCCGCTCCACGTTAGACAGGCTCCTTCTCTGTCCATTTTTAAAACACGCCTTAAAACCCACTTTTACTCCTTGGCCTTCGACCCAGTATGAGACACTGATTCTCTTTGTTTTTATTGCTTTTATTGTATGAAATTATTTTTATTTGTTTTATTACTTTTATGGTATGACTGTTTTTTTACTTGTGTCATATACTTTGTAGTTATATTTTATTTTTTTTTGATTCATTGTGTTATTGTTTGTTTTTATGTCCTATGTTTTAAGATTTTATTTACTCTTGATGTACAGCACTTTGTTTCAGCTGTGGTTGTTTTAAGGTGCTTAAGAAATAAAGCTGGATTGGGTATGTTCGTGCAAAATTTGAAAAAATAAAAAATAAAATAAAAAAAATTCCTCAAGGCATTCCTGAGATATCGAGTTCACAAGAGTGGGAAGTGCGGATGGACAGACGCACAACCCGTAAACATTATGCCTCTGGCCACAGCTGTTGCCGCCACAGAAGCCTAATAAAATCAATTTCTTTTTCAGTTCATTTAGCTGCCAACAAAAGACTGAAGTGAGATGACCACACTGAAAACATAAAACAGATATGGACAAACACTTTTTCTTTGCAGAATTTGCAGATGAAACAAGGTGATAAATCGCATTAAATTGCAATGTATGTTCTCACACTCCTGAGCAGATCACAAAATAATAATAAACTGTTTGCTAATAAACTTAACTAAACGGGGCGTTTATTTTTTCTGAATAAATGATTATTGAAATTGTTGCATATTCTATATTGTATTGTATTCTTTATATTGTAAAAAAAACAACATGGCTTGTTATGTGAAACATCCTGCAGGTGTTCTGTGGTCACACTAACTGTCAGTGAGTCTGGTTCAGATCCACAGCTGCTTTATAACAAACACACCAAACCACATCACTGGTACCTGAGGGATCTGAGGGTCGTAAACAGAGTATATATTAATAATCTATATCAGTCGTTCCAAACTGGTGCAGCCACGGGTCCAGATTAGTCCTTCATCATTAGTTCAAGGTTCACACAGTATAAAATGTTTAGTGCCAGTCTGTGTCATCCAGCTCGTTTCCTGTGTCTGTGAGGTCTGTGAGCTAAAATAAACTGGTTTTGGGGGTTTTGTTTTTACGATCCTGACACGTCCGCAAATCACATGTGGTCCATTCAGAATGGACCTGTGGTCCACTTTTGGATTGCGACCCACCAGTTGGGAACCACTTATGTACGTGTATGTTTCCACGGGGACACAGTGAGTCCATTCACAGTGAGCTGAACGATGTGCGAGCAGCTCCTGTTCAGATGGACAGAGACTGTCAACTGAAGAAAACTTAAAAACACAATGATTGTTTTTTCTCTGATTTCTGTGGATTTACAGACGTATGTTCTGGATGGACGTCAGAGAGAAGGAGAGGTCACACTGAATGATATCGACATGATACATGTCTGCGTGTTCACATTGCGCTCAACGATGATGAAGAGGAAGAGGGAGTTGATTTGAAACGCTCTGTTGGTTCACAGAACAACAACAGCAGCAGCAGCAGTTTCCTCCGTCAGTTGACGATGGAGTCTCTGCTGGTCTGTCTGATCCTCCTCTCCGTCAGCGGTACGTCTCTTTTATTTTTACTTCATTCATGTTTAAACTCTCGTCACATATTCAAATACTCGCACATGTTTAAGCTGGTTATTAAGTGAAGCAGCTGTCGGCAGGATGAAGAGCTGTTTGTCATTTGAGGCCAATTTAAGGGATTTTATGCAGAAAATTCCTTCAGAGTAAACCTTCCTGTCTGAAGGATTAACATCATCACTGAGACGTCTGAACAAGACTTTACGTGATGAAAACTGCAAACTGAAGGACGGATCAAATAAAACATATTCAGAGCTGTAACTTTATTTATATGTTGATTTGTCAGTCAACTGAAAATGAAATTGTTTTTATCTCATGACTTCGACTTATTTCTGATTCTGACTTTTTAACTCAGGATTTTGACTTTTAAAGTTCTATTTTTTTTTCATTTAGTGTCTCATAATTTGAAATATTATTATTATTATTATTATTATTATTATTATTATAATATACTATTAAATATTAATAGTATTTCTATCTTATTATAATTGCATCTGTCCCATTAAGACCTGGCTCTGTCACATATGTTTTATAAATACTCTACAGGTTAGGAACTGTCTAAATTTACTTTGTTGTCTTTAAGGTTTCTGGTTGGAGCAGCCTGCCTCCACCGTACAGGTGAGAGTCGGGGAGAACGCCACCCTGCAGTGCCCCCTGCTGGACGCCTTCAACGCCTCCACCACTAACGCCTCCAACACCACCGCCATCAGTGCTGCGTTCTCCACCCTCAGCTGGTACAGGAAGACAGCAGGACAGAGGCCAGAGCTGCTGTTGACCATCAGGCCTGCAAACATGTCTAATCTGAAGTACGGCGCCGGTGTTGGTCCTGATAAAGTCTCAGCTGCAGCCAACGGCTCGCTGCTGCTGCACAACTTTGAGCAGAGCGACTCAGCAGTTTATTACTGCGGCATCACTCAGGGAGAAAACCCGAAGATGAAAGCAACGCCACAGGAGCTTGCTGAGGATTGATGGGAACTCTGCAGCTGGTTACTGGGCTGATCTGTCCGAGGCTGAGGAATGAAGCCAACAAAAACTACAGTACAGCTTCAGTTGTGACCAGACACCATAGCTACAATCAGAAGGGCATTTAATGTTTTCATTGTCTGTATTTTCGGAACCTATTTTTAATAGAGCTGCAACTAACAATTATTTTCATTGTCGACTAACCTGTCGATTATTTGTAAATTAGTGTATTTTCAATGTGTTAAAATGTTGAAAAATGTCGGTGTGTCTCTCCCAAACCCCAAAATGATGTCATCCAATGTCTTGTTTCACACTCACGCCAAATGGGTTCAGTTCACGTCACGGGAGAGTGTGTGAAGCTGCCAATATCTGACTGTACGAAGCTGCAGTAAGAGTGTTTTGGGTACTTTTATAGTACTTTTCTATGAAAAATGACTCAAACCGATGAGTCGACTACTAAAATAGTCACCGATTATTGTAATAGTCGATTAGTCATCAATTAGTTGCTGCTTGAAGCTTCCTCACACCTGAACATTGTGGTTTAACTTTAGCTGGTTTAGACACAAAAAGTACCTGATGAAGAAAAGATGGCGGTTACGTTAAACTCAGATGTGACGGCCTGCAGGGACACTCAACAGCACAGGCTTTAACCACAGCTCACATAATGGCATCAGTGCAGTGAGTGAGTAACACCTCAGTAACATCACAGCAAAGAGTTTAGTCAACACAGACACAGAGTCCAGTCTGACAGGTAAACAGGAAGGTCCTCTCAGGTGTTGCTCACCTGCTCAGTCAAACAGCTGCTTTCAGGTTTGTGATGAAGAGACAGACAGAGAGACAGAGAGACAGACAGACAGAGAGTGTATCTGACTCACCTTCTCTAAAGTTACCTCTCCTGCTTCTTTCCTTCATGGCAGAAGATAATCCGGCTGCATTTCTTCCCGCGACGCCATTTTGTTTGTTTACAGAGCTCCTCCTCTTCCCGCCATTTATCAGCACTAGCATTAGCAACATGTTAGCTAGTAGCATTAGCAACACTTGCTAACTCTGCCGGTAATCAGGTCTGTTTTCGGTCAAAGAGCGACTGACTCACCTCAGTTCTCCTCCTCAGTCTCTCCTCCTCAGTCTCTCCTCTTCAGTTTCTCCTCCTCAGTCTCTCCTCCTCAGTTTCTCCTCCTCAGTCTCGACCCTTCATAGTTTCAGTAAATAAAACTTTACCTGTTTCTCAGGTGAATCCCTCAGACTGTCCGCACTGAAGCTGCAGTACCGTCTCTCACCGCTCACACTGACTGACGTTAAGCGGCTTCAGTTAGGGGGGCGCTGTTTCACTCAGTTACAGAGATTCTTTTTTACTTTATTTAAACAGAACCTGGTGACAGTGTGCACAGTGAGTCTCGTTCAGATAAATAATCAGAATCACTGCTTTAATGTTTTTCTCATTAACTTTCATTCTTATTTCATTTTATTTTTGTTTTTCATTTGTGATTTTAAAAAAATCTTCCACCTGATGCAACTGGAAACTTTCATTGTGAAATCACTTAAGTCTTTATTTCTTTAATTTACTGACCTTAATCAAGGAGAATATTTGTGAAATAAAGTTTTCAATCTATTATATGTACTTGTGTCATATTGTCTGGAAACATCTTGGGTAGGATCATGGATCATATCAAATTCATGTCTCTTCTCTTAATCTGGGCTGTTGCTAGTGGTGTGACTTCATTTTTTTTTATTTATTTGCTTTATTCTGATCCTCCCTGAAGCTATAAATATTTTAAATACATAAATTAATTATTAGATTTTATAACCTCACCGTTTGATGTTTGAAAGTTAGAAGCTGAAGACGAAATCTCGGAGTTGATAAAAGCCTCAGTTTTTCACACTTGCAAACGAACAGTTCGTGCAAACAGGGGTTTTTGGTTGTTGTTTTTTTTTTCCAAATTTTAAATGTAGAATAATTGATGTTGATAAAATATATCGGTATTTAAGCTCTGATTTAGTTATGCTTTTTCTCCCTTTTTGCATGACGTATCCACAGACCGTCTGAAATTTGAAAATCCAACAATTATCCCTGTTTTTATGGTTTCTGGCTGATAAATGGTGTAATTTTGGCAATTTATAAAGAAAATGTGTCTTCCAAACCTGCAGGTGGATTATGAAGACATATTTCCTCTAAAAATCAGCAGTAAAATAAATATAAAATAGAACCATTTAAATCTGCATGCTCCGCCCCTCAGCCACAATAAAAGCATAAATTCGCCCCCAGTGCTCATAAGAATCATTTGACATGCTTCCCCTAATTTTAAATACACCCAGTCACCTCTTATAAATAATGAACAGTCCCTTGGCAGAAGCATTTTTCCAAACATTGGATACTGATGTCATAATTTCATTATATTCTAATGGTGTACTGGACCGTAAACATGTGACATCTTGTTGAAGGTCATTATCTGGTTATAGCTAATTATTGAGTCATTTACAAACATCATAGTTTAATAACTTACAGGACTGATCCTTTAAAACAGATTATTATCTGGTGTAACATGTCGTCCAGTTTAACTGTAACTTTTATGGAGAGAGTCCTTTTCAAATATATGGTGGAAGCTTTTCATTTATCTTTGTAGAAACCAGTGTAAGTTACAGTTTTGAACTTAAAAAATGTAACGTCCAGCCTGCCTTAAAATTATAAGTTGACTGAAATACAGAAAATAAGTTGAGTTCTTTTGTAATGATTTTAACTTTAGAAAGTTAGTTAGTTAGTTAGTGCCTGAAACTTGACTGAATTTGATAAGACTAAGATTTAAGAACACAGATGGGAACAACCTCTGAGTACACAGCAAGATAATTGATCCATCAAACAAAAGGATTTTAACCCCTGAAACAGCACAAACAACATATGATGGACGCTTTGAGGGAAGGTTCAATCCTTTAAGGTCCTTTAAGTCTCCCTCCTAAACTGCATCATATAAATGTTTTATACAGTTCATTAGACGGGGTGGGTAAAGAAGATATTATGTGGTGAGAGCTTCTTCCCCACAGAGAGTCACAGGTTTTGGGGGAAATAGTTTTTTCTCTATTTTTGAAGTTTGCTTTCAAAATGTGTTTTTGTGATACTGCTCAACCTCTCTGGTGAACATATACCCACTTGTTAAGGTCTGTGCTTTGTTACAGCTGTTACAGACAGTCGACCCTTCATTGACATGTGATGTTCTATATTCTGTATTAATCACAGGAAAACAGTGTTTGTGTTCCGGAAACGTTTTGACGGTTTGATTTAAGGATCTTTTCTGAGACACCAACAGAAGAATCAACAGCAACACCGAGAAAATTTCCTGTTTGTGTGTCCGTCACCAACGGTCGATCCGATCCCAGAGCAGCTTCTCTCCTCTGGAGACTGTCACCGTTCTGCTCCAACAGTTTCATCTTCCTGTTTTCCTTAAAGTCTCATTAACACACGGCAGATCTGCAGAACTCACAGCGACTGCAACAGCAGTTCACCACAGAGAGCCTCACTGAGGTAGGACGACTTTAAAATGAGTTATAACGGCTTTTATTTCAGGTTAAAAACATGATTACTGACATTTACAGAACAAAAACAATACTGCATGGACTTCTGCTTATGGTACAAAAAAACACTGTTTGATTGAAAGTTTAAATCTTAATTATTTTGGCACGAGGGCTATTGATGAAGATAAAGACATCACTATGAGGGGCTGTATTTAGGATTAAAACCACAGGAGCTTACATTAGTTAGGCTACATTAACTTATATCTTTCTGAAAGTCTTATGGGACTTTTATTTTTATTTTAATAAATGCCACAAAAAATGTCAGTTTTTCTTTTAACAATATAACCAAAATCAAAGTGCTCATAAATATGTTTTTAAACCTTAAATAAAATGTTTTTAACTTTAATGATTTTATTAAATGTTAAAACCATCATTATAAGGGCTTTACATAAGGGTTATTAATCAGTCTTATAAGGACTTTAATTTCAGGTAATAAGGAACCATAATTGTAAATGGCACTTTCATTTAAATTAAAAACAGTATCTTACTTAAAAAATGTAAAAAAAAAAAAAACTTTCAGGACTTTCATTTAGGTTAAAACCTTTATTTTAGTTGGGCATTTATTTAAGAAGAAAATGTCATTATAAGTACTTTGATACAAGGTGAAAACCTGAATTGATTTGGCATCGTTGTAAAGTAAAAAAGGAACCATAATTTATTTATTGAGATACTATGAGGGCTTGTATTTATGATTAAAACCACAGGAGCTTAAAATGAATTTCATTATTTCTTTAATCTATCCCCCCCCACCCCACCCCACACACACACACACACACACACACACACACACACACACACACACACAATATAAATGGAACTTTAATTCAAAGTTAAACACATCTTATTTCAGGTCTAAAAACATCTTTATGGGAACTTTGTTTTAGGATAAAACCTTCAGCATGAGAAGTATTAAAAGTAAAAATCTACATTTGGGCCATTTATTTAAGATACGAGGAGTTTAAATAAGGGTTAATAATAACTCTTTAATTTAAGGTAAAACCGTCATGGGTGTGCCCCAGGGTTCCACACTAGGTCCACTGTTGTTCCCCATATATGTAACAACATTTTTGCTGCTGTCTCAGACAGGTCGCTGTCGAAAAGAGATTTTACATCTGAAAGACACGTTGACCTGGATTAAGAGAGGACACATACACATTTAAAGAAGGCCTTAATTCTCTTAATTTTAAGGCCTTAAATGAAGAGAATTTAAGGTAAACCATTATTTAAAGTATCACATCAAAACAGTGAATGAATGACTGTTCGTTATTTACTGTAGAATTTGTCTTCAGCAGGACAGTTACTGCAGGTGTTGAGACAGCTGGAGACAGAAGACATGAGGACGGACACAGCACTGACCTTCATCATCCTCTTGCGGTCAGAGGCCACACACAGATTAACATTTAACAGTGTGATTTGTCCGAGTGTTTAAATGTTTCCTGCTGTAGATGTCCGAGTGTTTAAATGTTTCCTGCTGTAGATGTCATAGTGTTTAAATGTTTCCTGTTGTAAATGTCGGAGTGTTTAAATGTTTCCTGCTGTAGATGTCGGAGTGTTTAACTGTTTCCTGTTGTAAATGTCAGAGTGTTTAAATGTTTCCTGCTGTACATGTCAGAGTGTTTAAATGTTTCCTGCTGTACATGTCAGAGTGTTTAAATGTTTCCTGCTGTAGATATCAGTGTTTAAATGTTTCCTGCTGTAGATGTCAGTGTTTAAATGTTTCCTGTTGTAAATGTCAGTGTTTAAATGTTTCTTGCTGTAGATGTCAGAGTGTTTAAATGTTTCCTGCTGTAGATGTCAGAGTGTTTAAATGTTTCCTGCTGTAGATGTCAGTGTTTAAATGTTTCCTGTTGTAAATGTCGTAGTGTTTAAATGTTTCCTACTGTAAATGTTGTAGTGTTTAAATGTTCCCAGTCTGTAAATGTCAGAGTATTTAAATGTTCCCTCTGTTTCCTTTTTCCTGTCTGCAGATGCTGGAGCGTTTGCTGTCCACACAGCCCACAGTCTGTCTCCTTCCACATGGTCTTCAGTCAAGGAACTCAGCTGCTGGTGGACGTTGATGATGAAGAGGCAGCTGACTGTGATGAGGACGATGTGTTTCACCATGGAAACCAGACGACAGGTCGGCTCCAAGACTTAAAGATGAAACCAGATAATTAAAACAAGTTTGTACAGGTGTTCTGACTGACGAGATAACTTCCTGTCACCTTCTGCCTCTGGTGGAGAAATCAGCGAGGCAGAAGATGAAGGAAGGAAGTCTTCATCACGAGACGTCACCTGGAGACACAGACGTTCGTGTCGTGAGAGTGTCCATGACTAAATCCTGTTTGTGTTATTTTGTCCACGTCCCTGCAGGTTCTGCTCCGTCCGTTCAGATCCTGTCGTCCGTCTCTCTGGATCCACGACCTCCTCACCTGCTGGTCTGCCTGCTCACCGGATTAAACTCACCTGTGCAGGACGTCCTGTGGTGGGTCGATGACACAGAGGTGACATCATCAGATGTTTCATGGACGAGGTCAGAGGAGGGCGGAGCCTACAGCGCCACCTCGGTGTGGGAGGTGCCAGCAGCAGACTGGAGGTCCGGGTCTTCATACTGGTGCGGAACGATTCAGGAGGGACGAGTTTACAGACAGAAACTCTGCTCACAGGACGTGCTGTGACTCACAGGTCACAGGTTCGAGTCCCCGCTGATGACGGGATGCTTTACTGACACGTGTTGCTGTTTGTGAGATAAATGTGGGTTTATATTTCTAATGTGATCTTCAAACAGCAGAGGACACTGAGGTGATGTCACAGCGGCTCTGTGTCCGCCACAGGAAGCAACAAGAGAAACCAGGACTGACTGTAACCGTCCCGTAGAGGAGATGTGGGCGTGAGCCTCGGTGTTGAATCAGACTGAACTCAGATCAGCTGTCAGAGTCTCTGCTCTTTTAATCTGATATGTTCAACAGAAAGTAAATGATACATGCAGAGATACAACAGCTGTCACTTTATATGTCATCCTTCAAATAAAAAAAGGTACGAGTTCACTCAGCAAACACAAAACTAACACCATGTACAGTTTAGCCCCGCCCACCTCAACCCCGCCCCCGACTGTCCCCCAGAAGCCGAGATAAATAGAAGCAAAATATTCATGTTTTTACACAAGAGTATAGAATTAAATCAAATATACAGAGTTCATGCTCTCCACCGTGACACCTACTGTCTGTGACTTCCATTTGGCAAGAAGATATAAACACCTGAGGACAGGTGAGCAACTGGAGACAGGTGAACTCTGCGTCCAGCTGTAACAGAAGACTTGTTTTTACCAAATTATTTAAAGAGGAACCAAACTCCAGACCTCAGCGAGACCGTCTGCTCCAAACTGTGAATAACAGCAATATAATATAATCTTTTTTTGAATTGCGCATCGACCTCTTCAAGTAACAAATTACATTGGACACACACGCCGTATCACGCCATTATTTCCACCTGTCTGTATGAAAGGTACGATCACAGGTGTCTCACCTTCAACCCACAGAGGGAGGGAGTGACAGCACCGCAATGATGTCGTGTGAAAGGGACAGCTGGCAGGACGGGACAGGTGTGACGTTTTGATGTCCTGTTATGTGTGAGACCCACCGCAGGAGATTTAAAAAGCAGCTAGAAGCAGTTAGCAGCTAACTCAAACAGTGAGGTCCAGGAGCTCCTCACCCTCTGAGCAGAAGACGAGATCAGCCGCCATATAACACGGACGCTAATGATTGTTCCTGACAGCATCACACACTGGAGCGACGTGATGCCGCTGCTGTTTGGTTCTGTGTAAAAAACAAAGGCAGTATTGTTGCGACCTGAAACATCTGATTTTACTGCAGCTTTTCTAAAAGAAGATAATGTGTTGTTTTTATTTTTAATTTTGGCACCTAAATTGTGGGAACAAACAAAAATTGAAAAAATAGTTAATGACCGACACGTTAGCGGTGTGATGCTAACAGTTAGCCCTGTCGCTGTGTGTGTGACTCCAGTGTGTGTGACCGTCCAGTTCCCCCCTTGTTAACACCGTTAGCTGTCAGCACTGTTGTTGTTTGTTTAGTGCTGTTTATGGAGTTAGCACCGTTAGCTACTAGCTGCTGGCTCAGCCATCTCCATGTTGAGAACCGTGTGCAGTCAACTTGTATGCTCTGGATTTCTCACTGACGGACTGTTTGTGTATGTGAAGGAGGAGGGGGCAGCAGGGGGGGGCATACAAATTCAAAAGGTTGTATTTTGTATTTATGGTACTGCAAATTTTTAAAGAAAAAATTACTGCGAGTCTGGAGGGCATGTTTTCTTTAAAAAACACCAAAATCATTTTTCATTTGTCAGCCAAAAATTGTAAAAACAGAAACTATCATTGGGTTTTCAAATTTCCGACAGTCCTTGAACACATCACGTGTACCTGATTTTGAAATAGTGATTTTTTTTTTTTTTTAAACCAAAATCAATTTATTCTGCGTCTCATTTAAAATCTGGCCAAAAATAACCCGTCTGCATGACAAGTGAAAAAATGAGGTCTTTTTCAAATCCACCATTTTATCTTCAACTTTTAACTTTCAAACATCAAAGTTTTAAAAATCTAATAACTCATTCATGGTGCAGGAGTCATGGATTTTCCTCCAGTCACTCCCCCCCCCGATAAGTTACAGTCCCTAACAGTCCCTAAGTCCTAGTTTGCGTGAGGTTACATTTTGAACACAGGACCTGTACTTGTACTGGAGTCTCTTCAGACTGTCATATTTGTATTTTTCCTTCAGTAAAGGATCTCAGTACTTCCTCCAGCGCCGGGACTCAACATGTAGAAAGAAGTTTTCAGGTCTTTGGAGGTTTTTGGTTCCTATTTAAAGAGAAAAGCCCCTCAGGGATGAATGTTCACACTCCAGGATGTTTGTACGGTGGCTCAGACAGAACAAAAAGCACAGGGCCCGTATTGATCACGCTGAGTTATCAAATGGGTCCAAACAAACGACTTCAGAGTCATTCATCAAACTTCCTGCTCTCACTTTGTATTTTGAGCTTGAAATATGAAAACATGGTGAAATTAAAAATGCAGCGTCAGGTTTTATGTGTGCAGGTAAATAAACACCTCAGGTGACTTACTGCAGTTATACAGAGGTGAAGCCCCTCCCCCTTCAGTGGGGCCTTACTTTGAAAATTAATATGTGAAGAGATAAATAATATTTTGATCCTGTTTGAGTTACACAGATAACACGTGAATTTAAAAGATAATAATTCAAGTCGCAGTTTCTCATCGAAGCTTTTAGTTAAACGTCACTAAAAGCTCTGCACACATGGTGGCACTAGTTTCCTCCAGTGCTGAAGGTACTGAAGATGAAATTCTTCTGGTCTTGAGTGTTGTAGTCTGATGTTACATGTCGACCGACACAGAGGAACGACGGCAACATGTGGAGGAGGGATATGTCACTGTACTCTAGGCTCTGGGCTGTGTGAGGCACTGACTCACGGGCAGTGTGTGACCTACAGCAGGCGTCAGTAGCAGTTTGGAGTCTGACATGGAAGCTCAGCAACGTCCTGCAGTGGGCGGAGTCAGCAACAAAATCTGACACCTAAAAAAAACCATCAGTTTAAGTGAACGATGTATTTAGAGTATTTTCACAGCTTCACCTTTATGTCAGACTGTGTCAACGGGGAAACTGTTAAATGCTTCAGTTCCCACCTCTGCTCTCGTCACAGCCGGACTCCAGTGAGAAAACCAGTGATTTAACATGAGTGAGCGCAGGAGCTGCTGGTCGACTGCTGCCTCCATCGGCCAGTGTGTTTGTGTGACTTTGGTGAATCTGTATTAACCCTTTAAAACACCAAAGTCACACAGTGACACAAACACACTGACTGATGGAGGCAGCAGTCGACCAGCAGGCTGGTATTGAACCCACAGCTGCTGTACATGGGTCACCTGCTCCACCCACTGAGCTCCTGGTGCCCTAGTTAAAATGTTTTTAATAAAGGAGTGTGTGTTTAGGAACACGGCATTTATTGTTTTGTCCATGTTTTTTTCACTGGTGTTGTATCCGCTACAGAGCGCTGTCACGGTGGCGTGATGTGAGCGCAGTTTAAATACGTCACTCTGACAGGTTCTGGTCAGTTAGGACTGATTTCCACTGATTCATAAATCTGTGACCGTGAACTCAGCAGGATGTTTGCTTCTGTCCTGTTTGGTCCGTCCTGGCCACCGTACATTTGTGTGTCTTTCAGAGTGGTGTCAGATTATTATCATTAATTTCCTTTCAGAGACGTCTGCACCTTGTTTTGGATCATTTTGGAAGCCCCTGTACAGAGAGAGGTAGAACGTGTGGTTTCAGATCAGATGGTTTAATTTAAGGTCAAAGGTCAAATTTGATGTTTTTTGGGGGGCTCTGATCATCAACTGTGTGTCTCGAGTGCTAAAGATGTCAGTATTAACCTAAAACCAAACTATGTACAGTGCAAACAGGAGATCATCATCATCATCATCATCATCATCACATCACCATCACTGCTGATAAAAGTGTAAACAACACTGTGTTTTACTAGAAGCTCACGAACACAACACGTCACTGAACTACACAGTGGGTCTATCTACTCAAACAGCTGCAGTCAACAGTAAAGAGTAGAAAGGGTTAAAAAAGTCAAAGCAAATCGTCTCTTCAGACCAAGTCCGTCTGAGGCGGCGCCACATGCTCCGACACTGAAAGAGACGCAGAAGAAGAAGAAGAAGAAGAAGAAGGAGAAGAAGAAGAAGAAGAAGAAGAAGAGAAAGAAGAAGGGAAAGAAGAAGAAGAAGAAGAAGGAGAAGAAGAAGAAGAAGAAGAAGAAGAAGAAGAAGAGAACCCCGACAGAGAGGAAGAAGCTGCTCTTTCTCTCTTTGCCTTCACATCAGAGTGTCCACGCACAGCTGTTCAATAAAGTTTAATAAAATACAATCAATCAGCTCCGTCCTGAGCGTCCGAGGAAAAAGTCACCTTCTGTACCAAAGAAGAAGAATCAGTGTTTGTCCCAGATCAGAATATTGAGGAATAAATTCTCTTCAGTGTTTCTGTGTGACAGAGAGATGTTCGTCAAGTGGAGTGTCAGAATTGGGAACTATTTCTAGACGAACAGCAGCGTATCCATCCGCCCAGCGCCTGTTTTAAGTGTTTCACATGCAGATGAAACAAGACGTTGAGCCTGATTCAGAGCTGTTTGTAGGTGACAGAGCCAGGCTAGCTGTTTCCCTCTGCCTCCAGTCTTTATGCTAAGCTAGGTTAACCCCATCCTGACCATTCATTCATTCATGCTCTGCCAGCACTATCTTGTTGGGGGTCATGCATGAAACCCACGCTGACACGGGGAGGACATGCAAACGCCACACCGAAGGGCTCCAGCTGGCCGGCCGGTTCAAATCTGGACCCCTTTTACTGTGAGGCGACAGTGCTAACCACTGCACCACGGCGCCGCCCTTCCATCTGAACATCTCACTGTCAAAGAACGTGAAAAAAGTGGCAGTAAACTACAAACCAAACTGATCTCTGGTCTGTTTTCAGGGCTGAACTGCAAGTTTTGATCAATGTGAAGCTCGTCTCGTCTCTATAATCCAAGGATGTGTAAAGAGACCTGGAAACAGCGTTGGGGGCGGGGCCTTGCGCCTTCCTATGAAAGTTGTTTAGTGGCGCATTAAGCCAAAAAAAGTTATATTTCTGCGATATGGCATTACTCGGATCTTTTGGGCCCATAGTGCACGAGTGAGTTACAGCAGCCGATTGGCTAACTTCCTGTTTAGCGCTCTGCTAACTTGAATGGATATAAAACAATTTAAATGTGCGACTCTTCCAGACTTCCAGAAATGTTATCAGACTAAATGGATCAAATCCTGATAGTGAAACGAGTTATTTCTCAGGGTTACGGTGACAATAATTTTCTTTTTTTTTAAAAATTATCCCGTAATTCACAGGCGTCTGTTTCCCAGCGTGAGCTGATGGGAAAAAGTCCTTCTGGCTCCCACGACATCACGTGACGGTCATTCACTGTGTGTCCACTGTGAAAACCGGCTTCGCAGCCTGAGGCTGTTCCTGGGCGGCTGCTGTAGGTGATCAAACAAGGAAACCAAGATCAATCAGACTGAGGTTCAGTTGTTTGGATTCAGTACCTGATTGGAAGAGAGTCCACGACAGTTACTGAACATGTTTGACCTCCTTCTCCACGTGGCAAACCATAAAGCTTTCATTAAAAGCCTGGTCCCAGATAAACACCCGACACC
Source organism: Epinephelus cyanopodus (assembly GCA_026686955.1). NCBI lineage: Eukaryota > Metazoa > Chordata > Actinopteri > Perciformes > Serranidae > Epinephelus > Epinephelus cyanopodus. The sequence continues at coordinate 968,768 of CM048920.1, forward strand.
CCCCGGCTCGTCTCAGTTAGAGGCCTGGTCTTGTTGCCATCGGTCATTTTCATAAAGATGAATCCAAGCTCGGACATCTGGAGGGAGCTCGGAGTAGAGCCGCTGATCCTTCGTGGGGTCAGTTGAGGTGGTTCAACATCTGATCAGGATCCTCCTGGTCCAGCTGGTAGGAGGCCCAGAACACACTGGAGGGATTATATATCTCATCTGGCCTGGTAACACCTCAGGTCCTCCAGGAGGAGCTGGAAAGTGTTGCTAAGGAGAGGGACGTCTGGGGTGCTTTGCTCGGCCTGCTGCCCCCACAACCCGGCCTCGGATATGTGGATGAAAATGGATGGATGGATGGATGGATGGATGGATGGATGGATCCAAGTTGTGAGGATTGTTTTAACAGGATAAAGTGGTGTTGTGTTGGTGTGCTGCAAAACAAGTGTAACTGTCTGTTGGGGCTCAATCAATGAATGATTCATGACTGATTGGTTATTTGAAGCCTAATTTTTAAACAAGTAATATTCTTACTGGTTCAGATGAACCATTTGACTGTATTTGCTGATCTTTGCTGAGCAACAGTTTTGAGTGAAAGGAATAAAAGGCCTGTCCCAAATACAGGCCTGTTGACTTCAGGGATTTAAGCGAATAATAGCGCGGCGCGTCTAATCAAAGTTTTACGGTATTTAGAATGGACACAATTATAAGAATAAAGCTGCGGTTGAAAGACAACCTAATTATCCTGTAATAGCAGGTGTGAATGTGGTCGTCATGATTCAGATAAACATACGAATCAACGCTTCAGTTTGGTCACAAACATGCTAATTTATACCTTTGTACTGTTACTGTGGTAAAAAGCCACCAAACACAGCAAAAGACAAATGTTGCTGTGATGTGAGGAGCAGGGGAAGACACTCCTTTCAGAACAAAGTCAATTAACTGTAGAGTTAAAAAGTATTTGGGCATGAGTTTAGCGTGCAGGACGATGATGCATAAACCAACACACTGTTGGGAGAAATAAATTGGTGCAATAGACAGTTATGTTGTCATGGCACAAAAATGAAAGTCTTGTAAGAAGCACTCTCGTGTGATGAAATGGACATGAAGAACCTGACAATGAGGATTATTCTGGTTATGATCATGTTCAGATATGGTGTTCATGTGAGCACAGAGAAATCAGGTCATTCACACTCCTCGTATACTTCCTGGTTTCTTTCTGAGTGCTCCGGCTAACATGTTCGGTTTCTTATAAACACAATAAGGTCTTTACATGTTTAAGAACATAAATGCGTAACCCGATAATACACAGGTTATTCATAACCACGTAAACACACCCAGCTGTACTGTGATGGTTCATGAGAGGTCTGATTTAATCATTAGGAGGCGGAGTGTCAAATGAACCTGTCACACAAGTCAAAACTTTATCAATCCATCTTCAGAGAGTATGTGCTAGTGCTAGCACAGCCGCTCTACGAGCTTCTAATTTTGATGTTTTGAGTGCTGGTGTTTTAATATGTTTAATAAAATAGATGCAGGCGCATTCTACAGCTGCAGAAGCAGCATTTTAATCATGTTTCAGGTCAACACAGGAACCCAGAAAGTTCTTTTGTTGACCCACAGTAAGACCCAGCATGTTAGCTTAGAGATGCTAAAGTAGCGAGGGTTAGCGATAGAGTCAACGTCTTTTTTCATTGTTGTCTGTGGTTTGTGACATTAGATTATTATTAACAATAAATTACACGTTAGGTGATAAAGATTGGTTTAAACCTTTAGATAATTACTGATTATTTTTAATAAGAAGAAATGTTCTGCGCCATAACTGTCCAGGCACGAGGCTAACTGACCAATGAAGAGACTGAACCTGATTATTAAATCTTATGTTAGAGACATAACACCACATCCATAAAAACATTAATGACCAAAAAGGATGTTCTGAAGCATTTTGCTGATCTAAAAAGTATTTAATGAAAGGCAAAAAGAGTTGTATTTGTGGAAGCTGCTGTTTTGTGCAAAAATGGGTAAATATGTCAAATGACTTTTTAATCAGTAGGGAGGGACGTATGGTTTTATTTTTGGTTAGGGGAGGGGCATACAGATTTAAATTGGAGTATTTTCTATTTATTTTCCCGCTTTATTTAAAGATAAGATGCTTCCCAAACCTGCCCACAGGCCGTTTATGTTGCACATACTAACCGGCGTGCACGACGAGAGTGAAAAACCGAGGCTTTTTTTTCAATTCCATGATTTTGTCTTCAACTTTTAACTTGCAAACATCGAAGGGGAAGTTCAAGGAAAAATATCTGTAGCTTTGGAGAGGGACAAAAAACAAAAGCAAAGAAACAAACAAACATCCCAGCCACCCCCTCCTCTGATAGATTAAGAACAGTCCCTAAGAAAATCTTAATGATGCTGAAATGACTTGTCCATATAAAGATCTGTGAAGCGGATCATCTGAACATGCCTGTGGTTTTTTCTCACCACAGTAACGAGAACAGAGCAGATTAAATAACTGTTAAATCCTGATGTGGGACAAACACTTTGTTTTTCAGATCCTGAATCGTCTTCAGCCGTCACACTGGAAACCAGAGCCACCGTCCAGGCTGCAGAAACACCCAAAACAAACCCTCAGTGAGTACGCAGCTGTTAGCATGTTAGCGTAGCAGCAAAGCTACAGACATGGAAGTTAGACGTTACGCGTTAGTTTGTTTCGTTTGGTCCCAATAAATGATGTCAGACGTTTGAAAAGAATCGAAGGCTAAACCTCAATATTTTAGTGGCTGTGAGAAGCCGAAGCAGAGTGGAGCGTCTCTGCTCTGTTGGTCAGGTGATCACTGGCAGTGGGCGGTCTTACTTGCAGGCTCCACCCCCGGTGTAAAGCCGTTGCTGAGGCTGTTGGGACTTGGAGGCGTGGCCACCGCGGGCGTAGCCTCGACCCTGGAGGTGGGCTCTACCACAGAGCAGCTCTTCTGCGGCAGTCGGGGTTGGACCGGCATTGTTTTGGGAACGACGGACGCCTGTCGGAGCCCATCGGCCCGCAGCGGCGGTCTGGTGGGGGCGGGGCCTGTGGGCGTGACGTCAGAGCTGGGTGGTTTGGGGCTGCGTGGAGGGGAGGGGCGGACGGCACTATGGTCGGCGGGCTTTGATTGGTCCTCCTGGTGCTGACCTGGGGGCAGGGCCTCTTTGTCTGTGGGGGCGGGGCTTGTCGACTCAGGAGGCGGGTCCTGCTGCATGCTGCTCTGCCTGGAAGCACCCGAGCCTGGAATCTCACAGCTGTCGGTGCGACGCCGTGAGCCCTCGTGCATCCGACTGGTGGCTACGACGGCCTTCATGGCAGCCTGAGGACATATTCAGAGACATGTCCCTTAGTGTCCCCTCAGATAGAACCTGTACAGGTGTCTCTAACATTTCTAAAGTCAAACGCTAACCGCCGTCCTCACCTTAAGTTTGCGTCGAGCGTTGAACTCCTGTAGTTTCCTCTGGGCGGTGTCCATGTGGGAGAAGCGTGCAGCTTTGCCCAGCACCCAGGGGTGCTGCAGGGCTTCCCGGACACTGAGGCGCTTGTGAGGGTCGAGGACGATCAGCTTACTGACCTGCAAACAGTTAAACAGAAACAAGTCCGGATTCAGACCACCTCAAGTATCAGCACAGTCACGACAAGTTTAACTCGGGTCATTTAAAACCAGAATCACCGCCCGTGGTTGTATGACTCCGCCCACCAGCCCAGTGTCTCTGACAGTCTCCATCATGTCAGTGAAAACATGGAGGCTTCACACACAGAAGATCTATACAATCAGCACAGTTTCAAGATTAGAGTCACCAATTCAGTATCTGACCAAATGTCTCCCCTTCTGTTCCTGAGATATGACGTGAAAACATGATGATGTCACAGTCAAGCTGACCTTTGACCTTTGACCACCAAAATCTGATCATAACGTTCATGAGAATGAGATGGAAACAAGGTCACAGTTAAGTTGACGTTTAACCACCAAAAATCAACCAGTTCATCGTTGAATTTTAGTGGACGTTTGTAACAAGTTTGAGAAAATTCCCTCAAAGCCTTTTTTGAGAAATTTCGTTCACAAGAATGAGACAGAGTGGTTACAGTGACCTTGACCTTTGACCACCAAAGTCCAATCAGTTTATACGTGACTCTAAGTCAATGTTTGTGCCAAAGTTAAAGAGATTCCCCAAAGAGGTTCTTGAGATTTTGCATTCACAACAGTGAGATGGACTCAAGGTGACGGTGACCTTGATCTTTGACCGACAAAATCTAATCAGCTCATTATTGTGTCCAAGTGGATGTTTGTGCCAAGTTAGAGGAAGCCTCAAGGCCTTTGTGAGGTCTCACACTCACGTTTGTGACAAATTTGAGAAAATTCCCTCAAGGCCGTCTTGAGAAATTGGGTCTACAAGCATGAGACGGAATGCTCACAGTGACCTTGACCTTTGACCACCAAAATCTAATCAGTTCATTTTTGAGGTCAGATGGACGTTTGTGCCAAATTTGAAGAAATTCCCTGAAGATGTTTTGAGCTATCGCGTTCACTTGATTGGGATGAACGGACAGACAGATGGACAATCCAGGAACATGATGCCTGCGGCCTCGGCTATCGCCAGTGCAGAGACATAACAAGTCACTGAAGACACGTCCTAGTCAAGTAATCTGAGTCTTGATTGATCAGTAATTTTAAACAAATCCAAGTCTGAAGAAATTCCAAAAAGGCTGGAGTTAAAGGTGGTGGAGTTTTATCATAAACGAACATGACGTATTGATACGTATTGATCAAGTGAAGCTGAAAGTGTTTAGCTTGATGTCAGGACGGGTACAGGAACTCACCAGATCCTTGGCGTTGAGGGAGACGTCGTCCCACCACGGAGACACAAACTCATAGTCGCAGTTGAGGATGCGGCTGTACATGTACTGATCCCCCCTCGGGTCAAAGAAGGGCTCGAACCCACAGAGTCTAGGGAACAGGACGCAGTCAGTGGCACAGATACCAGACTTCATAATATGGCTGCTAATCAGCTGGTCATTACATCACACGCTCTTTGTCTCAGACACTGAAACAAGCCCTTAATATCACAACGTCTACTTTTGTTTTCATGTGAGACGACCAATGAATAAAAATGTTTCAACAAAATGTCTGCTGACGGAGCGAAGCAGCCGAGTCATCGCCATCAGACGCAGTTACAGACACCATGAACACACCCAGTGACTGTCTGAGCACAACACATAAACAGGAAGCAGTGTTTCACATGATGTCATCGCTGTTATGAGACAGACGGGCAAAATCTATACGGACAGGAGTGAGTCAATAATCAATTCACTGTGTGTGTGTGTGTGTGTGTGTGTGTGTGTGTGTGCGCGTGGACCTCAGACTTGTAGCGAGGTGTGAAAGGACTCACAGGATGTAGAGGATGACGCCCACCGACCACATGTCCACCTCAGGGCCGTAAGCATTTCCCCGCAGGATCTCTGGAGCTGCAGGCAGAGGAGCCTGTTAGCAACCAGATGGCTGACAGAATGGCTCTAACTGAGAGTAATGTGAAATCCCACAGAGCTGTGAACGCATCACTGCCTGCTGCCGGACATCACAGCAGTGCAGGTCATTAAACACATCTTACACCATCTACTGCTGCACCATCTACTGCTACTGCACCATCTACTGCTACTGCACCATCTACTGTAGCAGTAGAAGATGGTGTAATCATAGTAGATGGTGCAGTAGCTACTATGTCACCTTTTAGTACTGCTGTGACACTGCTGTTAGTGCAGCTACCTCACCTTCTACTACAGCTACTACACCACACAGTACTCCGTCTACACCCTGAAGTTCTGCTGCTGCAGTCTGGTCACAGTGTGGTGGAGGTGACACACTCACCGCAGTACCCTGGCGTACCACACACGGTCTTCATGGTCACCTGATCATCGATGATTTTGGACAGACCGAAGTCGGCTGTAAGAGAGGAGAACGTTTCCTCGTTAGAACTAAAAGATCAAATGGAACAAGTTTGAGGTAAAAACAAAGACATGATTCACTGTTTCCTGTAAATGTTGTAAAAATCTGTTTTTCTGGCGCTGAGGTGTTTGAGCTGTTTCCTGGTTCTATTTAAAGTGAGAGCAGGGGGTGGAGGGTGGAGGGTGGAGGCGGAGGACAACGTTGCTTTCTGCAGGAGAGTCCCTGAACCAGAGGAAGGTGTTGGTGGAGGAGAGCGGAGGCTGAATGTGAGCCTCCTCCATCTGTAGCTGTGAGCCGCAGGCCCAGCAGCCATCTGGAGGCCGACTCACACTGTAACTGGACCAGATCATAAACCAGTCTGTCTGTTCTCTCTGTGCTCACAGTAAAGACGCTGCTTTCAGGTGCTGTCAGAACTTTCATCATTACAACTTCAGCTGCACAGACAGTGTAAGAAAGGAAGGAAAAATATGACGGATGGGAGCTTATGTTTTCCCCCCGAAAAGCTGCAGTGGTGGAAAATACATTTACTCAAGTCCGACACGAGGGTAATTTGGAGGTGCTTTTATTTCACTATTTCTTTTTTACTCTTCACTCAGTCCGTCTCCATGGACCATCTACTGGACCATCTACTGGACCATCTACTGGACCATCTACTGGCCTTGTCCCAGTACACAAGCACGGGAGGGGAATCCATTTATTGAGCCAAGTATGTGCGACTCCTCTACGATAGGTGGAGATATGCCCCTTTCAGCTTGTTAGTATTGGACCTTTTTCCTGTTGACCTATTACGTCACAGACCAAACAATGGACAAACAAGTTAGCTACGGTTAGCTAGCTGCTAACTGCTACCATGGTGGACAACTTTACAGCTCTGTACATTTGGTCCGTCCAAAAAGTCACGGCTCTGGATGTAGATTTCTCCATGTTGTTACCGGCTTCTTCTTCTTCTGTCAGCTGCATGCAACTAACCACTGTCAACACCAGCAACTAATCACTGTCAACACCAGCAACTAACCACTGTCAACACCAGCAACTAATCACTGTCAACACCAGCAACTAACCACTGTCAACACCAGCAACTAATCACTGTCAACACCAGCAACTAACCACTGTCAACACCAGCAACTAATCACTGTCAACACCAGCAACTAACCACTGTCAACACCAGCAACTAACCACTGTCAACACCAGCAACTAACCACTGTCAACACCAGCAACTAATCACTGTCAACACCAGCAACTAACCACTGTCAACACCAGCAACTAACCACTGTCAACACCAGCAACTAACCAGTGTCAACACCAGCAACTAATCACTGTCAACACCAGCAACTAACCACTGTCAACACCAGCAACTCACCACTGTCAACACCAGCAACTAATCACTGTCAACACCAGCAACTAACCACTGTCAACACCAGCAACTCACCACTGTCAACACCAGCAACTAATCACTGTCAACACCAGCAACTAATCACTGTCAACACCAGCAACTAATCACTGTCAACACCAGCAACTCACCACTGTCAACACCAGCAACTAATCACTGTCAACACCAGCAACTAATCACTGTCAACACCAGCAACTAACCACTGTCAACACCAGCAACTAATCACTGTCAACACCAGCAACTAATCACTGTCAACACCAGCAACTAACCACTGTCAACACCAGCAACTAACCACTGTCAACACCAGCAACTCACCACTGTCAACACCAGCAACTAATCACTGTCAACACCAGCAACTAACCACTGTCAACACCAGCAACTAACCACTGTCAACACCAGCAACTAACCAGTGTCAACACCAGCAACTAATCACTGTCAACACCAGCAACTAACCACTGTCAACACCAGCAACTAACCACTGTCAACACCAGCAACTAATCACTGTCAACACCAGCAACTAATCACTGTCAACACCAGCAACTAACCACTGTCAACACCAGCAACTCACCACTGTCAACACCAGCAACTAATCACTGTCAACACCAGCAACTAACCACTGTCAACACCAGCAACTCACCACTGTCAACACCAGCAACTAATCACTGTCAACACCAGCAACTAATCACTGTCAACACCAGCAACTAATCACTGTCAACACCAGCAACTAACCACTGTCAACACCAGCAACTAACCAGTGTCAACACCAGCAACTAATCACTGTCAACACCAGCAACTAACCACTGTCAACACCAGCAACTAATCACTGTCAACACCAGCAACTCACCACTGTCAACACCAGCAACTAACCAGTGTCAACACCAGCAACTAACCACTGTCAACACCAGCAACTAACCAGTGTCAACACCAGCAACTAACCACTGTCAACACCAGCAACTAACCACTGTCAACACCAGCAACTCACCACTGTCAACACCAGCAACTAATCACTGTCAACACCAGCAACTAACCACTGTCAACACCAGCAACTAACCACTGTCAACACCAGCAACTAACCAGTGTCAACACCAGCAACTAATCACTGTCAACACCAGCAACTAACCACTGTCAACACCAGCAACTCACCATGTCAACACCAGCAACTAATCACTGTCAACACCAGCAACTAACCACTGTCAACACCAGCAACTCACCACTGTCAACACCAGCAACTAATCACTGTCAACACCAGCAACTAATCACTGTCACACCAGCAACTAACCACTGTCAACACCAGCAACTAATCACTGTCAACACCAGCAACTAATCACTGTCACACCAGCAACTCACCACTGTCAACACCAGCAACTAATCACTGTCAACACCAGCAACTAATCACTGTCAACACCAGCAACTAACCACTGTCAACACCAGCAACTAACCACTGTCAACACCAGCAACTCACCACTGTCAACACCAGCAACTAATCACTGTCAACACCAGCAACTAACCACTGTCAACACCAGCAACTCACCACTGTCAACACCAGCAACTAATCACTGTCAACACCAGCAACTAATCACTGTCAACACCAGCAACTAATCACTGTCAACACCAGCAACTAACCACTGTCAACACCAGCAACTAACCACTGTCAACACCAGCAACTAATCACTGTCAACACCAGCAACTAACCACTGTCAACACCAGCAACTAACCAGTGTCAACACCAGCAACTAATCACTGTCAACACCAGCAACTAACCACTGTCAACACCAGCAACTAATCACTGTCAACACCAGCAACTAATCACTGTCAACACCAGCAACTAACCACTGTCAACACCAGCAACTAATCACTGTCAACACCAGCAACTAACCACTGTCAACACCAGCAACTAACCAGTGTCAACACCAGCAACTAATCACTGTCAACACTAGCAACTAACCAGTGTCAACACCAGCAACTAACCACTGTCAACACCAGCAACTAACCACTGTCAACACCAGCAACTAACCACTGTCAACACCAGCAACTAATCACTGTCAACACCAGCAACTAACCACTGTCAACACCAGCAACTAATCACTGTCAACACCAGCAACTAATCACTGTCAACACCAGCAACTAACCAGTGTCAACACCAGCAACTAACCACTGTCAACACCAGCAACTAATCACTGTCAACACCAGCAACTAACCACTGTCAACACCAGCAACTAACCAGTGTCAACACCAGCAACTAACCAGTGTCAACACCAGCAACTAATCACTGTCAACACCAGCAACTAACCAGTGTCAACACCAGCAACTAACCACTGTCAACACCAGCAACTAACCAGTGTCAACACCAGCAACTAATCACTGTCAACACCAGCAACTAATCACTGTCAACACCAGCAACTAATCACTGTCAACACCAGCAATCACCACTGTCAACACCAGCAACTAATCACTGTCAACACCAGCAACTAACCACTGTCAACACCAGCAACTAACCACTGTCAACACCAGCAACTAACCAGTGTCAACACCAGCAACTAATCACTGTCAACACCAGCAACTAACCACTGTCAACACCAGCAACTAACCACTGTCAACACCAGCAACTAATCACTGTCAACACCAGCAACTAATCACTGTCAACACCAGCAACTAACCACTGTCAACACCAGCAACTAATCACTGTCAACACCAGCAACTAACCACTGTCAACACCAGCAACTAACCAGTGTCAACACCAGCAACTAACCAGTGTCAACACCAGCAACTAATCACTGTCAACACTAGCAACTAACCAGTGTCAACACCAGCAACTAACCACTGTCAACACCAGCAACTAACCACTGTCAACACCAGCAACTAATCACTGTCAACACCAGCAACTAACCACTGTCAACACCAGCAACTCACCACTGTCAACACCAGCAACTAATCACTGTCAACACCAGCAACTAACCAGTGTCAACACCAGCAACTCACCACTGTCAACACCAGCAACTAATCACTGTCAACACCAGCAACTAACCACTGTCAACACCAGCAACTAATCACTGTCAACACCAGCAACTAATCACCCTCACCACAGTCTGTAGAGTGTCTTGTGATGAGGGTTATGACTCGTCAGCGTTGACAGACTAAATATCCACATTCTGAGACTCAACTGGAGACAAAACTTTATTTTCTATCATGAATATAACGTCACCGCAGCCTCCAGCAGCCAATGAGGCGTCTACGTTTCAAAGGTCCACGAGGGAAACCTGTTCAGAGCGTCTGTGCTGTTTCTCCGGCCGACGATCAATAAAGTTTTTTTATTTCAGTTCTCATCAGATCTGAGGTCGTGTCAGAGCGTCAGGGCGGCGTTTACTCACCGATCTTCAGCGGCGCGTCCAGCGACAGGTCGGCGTACAGCAGGTTCTCCGGTTTGAGGTCGCGATGCACAACACCGTTCTCATGGAGATACTGAAACACACACACACACACACACACAGAGTGTAAAAGCTCCTCCACATGACAGGATTCATGGGAGGTGAAGAGGTGAAGGAGGTGAAGGAGGTGAAGGAGGTGAGGAGGTGAAGGAGGTGAAGAGGTGAAGGAGGTGAAGGAGGTGAAGGAGGTGAAGAGGTGAAGGAGGTGAGGAGGTGAAGAGGTGAAGGAGGTGAAGAGGTGAGGAGGTGAAGAGGTGAAGGAGGTGAAGGAGGTGAGGAGGTGAAGAGGTGAAGGAGGTGAAGAGGTGAAGGAGGTGAAGGAGGTGAAGAGGTGAAGGAGGTGAAGGAGGTGAAGAGGTGAAGGAGGTGAAGGAGGTGAAGAGGTGAAGGAGGTGAGGAGGTGAGGAGGTGAAGGAGGTGAAGAGGTGAAGGAGGTGAGGAGGTGAGGAGGTGAAGAGGTGAAGGAGGTGAAGAGGTGAAGGAGGTGAAGGAGGTGAAGGAGGTGAAGAGGTGAAGGAGGTGAGGAGGTGAGGAGGTGAAGAGGTGAAGGAGGTGAAGAGGTGAAGGAGGTGAGGAGGTGAGGAGGTGAAGGAGGTGAGGAGGTGAAGGAGGTGAGGAGGTGAGGAGGTGAAGAGGTGAAGGAGGTGAAGAGGTGAAGGAGGTGAGGAGGTGAGGAGGTGAAGAGGTGAAGGAGGTGAAGGAGGTGAGGAGGTGAAGAGGTGAAGGAGGTGAAGGAGGTGAGGAGGTGAAGGAGATGAGGAGGTGAAGGAGGTGAGGAGGTGAAGGAGGTGAAGGAGGTGAAGAGGTGAGGAGGTGAAGGAGGTGAAGGAGGTGAGGAGGTGAAGAGGTGAAGAGGTGAAGGAGGTGAAGGAGGTGAGGAGGTGAAGGAGATGAGGAGGTGAAGAGGTGAGGAGGTGAAGAGGTGAAGGAGGTGAAGAGGTGAAGGAGGTGAAGGAGGTGAAGAGGTGAAGGAGGTGAAGGAGGTGAGGAGGTGAAGGAGGTGAGGAGGTGAAGAGGTGAGAGGTGAAGGAGGTGAAGGAGGTGAGGAGGTGAAGAGGTGAAGGAGGTGAAGGAGGTGAAGAGGTGAGGAGGTGAAGGAGGTGAGGAGGTGAAGAGGTGAAGAGTGAGGAGGTGAGGAGGTGAAGGAGTGTGAAGAGGTGAAGGAGGTGAAGAGGTGAGGAGGTGAAGGAGGTGAAGGAGGTGAGGAGGTGAAGAGGTGAAGGAGGTGAGGAGGTGAGGAGGTGAGGAGGTGAAGGAGGTGAAGAGGTGAAGGAGGTGAGGAGGTGAAGGAGGTGAAGAGGTGAAGGAGGTGAAGGAGGTGAGGAGGTGAAGGAGATGAGGAGGTGAAGGAGGTGAGGAGGTGAAGAGGTGAAGGAGGTGAAGAGGTGAAGGAGGTGAAGGAGGTGAAGGAGGTGAAGAGGTGAAGGAGGTGAAGGAGGTGAGGAGGTGAAGGAGGTGAGGAGGTGAAGAGGTGAAGAGGTGAAGGAGGTGAAGGAGGTGAGGAGGTGAAGAGGTGAAGGAGGTGAAGGAGGTGAAGAGGTGAGGAGGTGAAGGAGGTGAGGAGGTGAAGAGGTGAAGAGGTGAGGAGGTGAGGAGGTGAAGGAGGTGAAGAGGTGAAGGAGGTGAAGAGGTGAGGAGGTGAAGGAGGTGAAGGAGGTGAGGAGGTGAGAGGTGAGGAGGTGAGGAGGTGAGGAGGTGAAGGAGGTGAAGGAGGTGAAGAGGTGAAGGAGGTGAGGAGGTGAAGGAGGTGAAGGAGGTGAGGGAGGTGAGGAGGTGAGGAGGTGAAGGAGGTGAAGGAGGTGAGGAGGTGAAGAGGTGAAGGAGGTGAAGAGGTGAAGGAGGTGAAGGAGGTGAGGAGGTGAAGGAGGTGAAGAGGTGAAGGAGGTGAAGGAGGTGAGGAGGTGAAGGAGGTGAAGAGGTGAAGGAGGTGAGGAGGTGGAGGAGGTGAAGGAGGTGAAGGAGGTGAGGAGGTGAAGGAGGTGAGGAGGTGAAGGAGGTGAAGGAGGTGAGGAGGTGAAGAGGTGAAGGAGGTGAAGAGGTGAAGGAGGTGAAGGAGGTGAGGAGGTGAAGGAGGTGAAGAGGTGAAGGAGGTGAAGGAGGTGAGGAGGTGAAGGAGGTGAAGAGGTGAGGAGGTGAGGAGGTGGAGGAGGTGAAGGAGGTGAAGGAGGTGAGGAGGTGAAGGAGGTGAGGAGGTGAAGGAGGTGAAGGAGGTGAGGAGGTGAAGAGGTGAGGAGGTGAAGAGGTGAAGGAGGTGAAGGAGGTGAGGAGGTGAAGGAGGTGAAGGAGGTGAGGAGGTGAAGGAGGTGAGGAGGTGAAGGAGGTGAGGAGGTGAAGAGGTGAGGAGGTGAAGGAGGTGAGGAGGTGAAGGAGGTGAAGGAGGTGAGGAGGTGAAGGAGGTGAAGAGGTGAAGGAGGTGAAGGAGGTGAGGAGGTGAAGGAGGTGAAGGAGGTGAAGAGGTGAAGAGGTGAAGGAGGTGAGGAGGTGAGGAGGTGAAGGAGGTGAAGGAGGTGAAGAGGTGAAGGAGGTGAGGAGGTGAGGAGGTGAAGGAGGAGGCGTTGGTAGAGCAGTGGATAGTGCAGGCGCCTCATGTACAATGGTAATGCCTTGCTGCAGTGGGTCCGAGTTCGACTCCAGCTTGCGATCATTTGCTGCATGTCACCCCTGCTCTCTCTCTCTCTCTCTCTGTCTCTCTGTCTCTCTCTCTCTCTCTGTCTCTCTCTCTCTCTCTCTCTTTCACTCTATCCTGAACATTAAAGACAAAAAGCCTGAAAAAATACTCTAAGAAAAAGAAGGGGGGAGTGTGTGTGTGTGTGTGTGTGTGTGTGTGTGTGTGTGTGTGTGTGTGTGTGGAGCGTTTGGCAGGACAGACTGACAGATGGCCTCTTCCTCCAGCTCCCAGCATGCCCTGCTGTCACTTCCTGTCCTCTCAGACAGATTTCCTCAGTGAGACAATAGAAGCACATAAATCATCAACTCTGTCTCATGTCTTCAGTCTGTCTGTCCAACATTAAACTCTGTCTCATGTCTTCAGTCTGTCTGTCCAACATTAAACTCTGTCTCATGTCTTCAGTCTGTCTGTCCAACATTAAACTCTGTCTCATGTCTTGTGTCTGTCTGTCCAACATTAAACTCTGTCTCATGTCTTCAGTCTGTCTGTCCAACATTAAACTCTGTCTCATGTCTTGTGTGTATCCAGACTAGGTGTCATCTTGAAGTTTGACTCTCAGTGTAGCTCAACGTGTCCCATCAAGTGAAATCAGCTGCTCCAACTGACGCTAATTCAAGCCTCACCTGTTGAGCCTCAGCTGTTGAGCCTCAGCTGTTGAGCCTCAGCTGTTGAGCCTCACCTGTTGAGCCTCAGCTGTTGAGCCTCAGCTGTTGAGCCTCACCTGTTGAGCCTCACCTGTTGAGCCTCAGCTGTTGAGCCTCAGCTGTTGAGCCTCAGCTGTTGAGCCTCACCTGTTGAGCCTCAGCTGTTGAGCCTCACCTGTTGAGCCTCACCTGTTGAGCCTCACCTCAGGCACACGCCCAGGGAAAATAAAAAGCCCAAACTAGTCGAGTGCCGAACATGTTGCAGCGTGTCAAGGAGCAAAGTAAAGGAGCGAGTGGAGGCTTTTTCTACAGCGGAGCAGACGCTCCTCATGGAGGAGCACGAGGACTGTAAGGAGACATGATGAGGAACAGACAGCACTGCAGCGATTAATGAAGCAGGGCAGCTGGTGCGGCAGAATATTGCTAACAGGCTAAATGTGTAAGTGACAAAGAAAATTCAGCATGTCAGCATAACATCATGTTCTATAAATGCCACATTAAAGGGACAAAATATATGCAGATAAGAACAGCTGTTAAATCTGACACGTCAAGTCTGCCTGATGAAATTCACCACGTGTGTAAATTAATACTAGTGACAGACAGTTTATCACATTTATCTGCTGATTCCAATGTAAAGTTCAGATGATGCATTAATCATCACTGACTGTAGATTATGACATTTCTGAAATAATCACATTACATTTATCTATTAATTGTAGAAAATTACATTTAGCAAATCCATCAGTTCAGTGAAGATCAGGAAACTATTGAGTGAATGCATGAATCACATATTCACGTACGATCTTTCTTTAATGCCTCAGTTTCATTATATTATAGTTTTGTTATTAGTTGATTTTGACTTTATTGTTGTAAGTGTGTTTTTTAATTATCTTATTTTTTATTACATTTTAATTTGATTTTTATAGTTAATGATTTTGATTAATGATGTCATATATATATATATATTATGATCTACATATTATTGTATCCTGACAGCTGTGAGTGTGTAAAGCTCTGAACTGTCTTTCAGGCGTCTCTTCTTGTCTTGATGGAGCTAATGCTCACCTTAATCCTGCTGCACACCAGGATTAGTTACCACGGTTACCAGGCTTGGATTCAGGTTAACCACCTTGATGGAACGGAAACCGGAGTTTAGCTCGACGTGTCAGGCTTAGCCACAACCATGGTTTCCATGAAGCTAATCTTAGCCACTTGGATGAACAGAGCTCTGGCTCACGTTAGCCAGACTCGGCCATTTAAGCCTGGATTTGTCTTCAGCCTGCTGGATGGAAAACCCTCCAGGTCCAGGTCAAGAGACGCCCTGATGATGCGTCTGCGCTCTGCTCTCCTCACTCGTGATCTGCACTTTGAGAAGCTCGTGGAAAAAAGATTTTGATGTGTTCAGGGGCTGTGGGATGTTTCTGCGCTGCAGATTAACGCCACACACACACAAACATACGCTTGTGTATGTCACTCTGCGTGGTTGATGTAGGTCAGCTGTGGTCAGAGTGTGTGTGTATGTTTATATTAGTGTGTATTAATGTGTGTGTTTATATTTGTGTGTGTATATTGATGTGAGTGTGTGTGTGTGTGTGTGTGTGTGTGTGTGTGTGTGTGTGTGTATATTAATCCTCTCTGGTTTTAATCTGCAGCAGCAGGGTGGAAGCTGTTGTTACATAAGAGACCTGCAGCTGCTGCACGCTGCCACCATGTGCAACAACTCTGCTGCTGCCAGCAACACCTGCAACTACAAACTACAGTTTACTCCAGCAACACCTGCAACTACAAACTACAGTTTACTCCAGCAACACCTGCAACTACAAACTACAACTAACTCCCGAAAAACAAACATCAACCAGTTTCAGTCAGTCAATGTTATTTATAAAGCCCAATATCACAAATCACAATTAGCCTCACAGGGCTTTACAGCATACGACATCCCTCTGTCCTTTAGACCCTCACAGCTGATCAGGAAAAACCTACATATATACTACAACTAACTAGCAACACCTACAACTACAGCAGCTAAAGTAACACCTGCAATTACAACTAACGACAGCAACAGCTGCAACTAGCCAGTTAACGGTGGCAGAGCCCCAACAGAGCACAGTTCACAGGTTAAAACAGAATTTATTTTTATACTATGATAATTAATGATAAGATAATGACCTCATTAATTAAATAATTTGACATATTTCTGTGAATAGCAAATAGAAAACATAACAACATATTTCATATTTATATATTTTGCTCTGAAACAAAACCTGCGTCCTGTAAATGTGAAGCTGATAAATGTAGTTTCAATGTAAGTCTCATACACAGAAATAACAGAGTATAGTTTATATGTCTGACCACAGATACTACATGTTATATAAATCATGAATGATTGAGTCTTAGATAAAATTATTATAAATTTATTACAATATTTGTGAGATTCTGTTTAGGTCAACGACGCTGGGCTTTAGTTTCCCCTGAGCTGGTCTTGTCAGGCAGAGCTGTCTGATGACTGGCAGCAGCTGCACTGAAGCTTGTGTTCACTCATGCTGACGTTAATTCGACGTTACGATCATCAGTGATTTTTAATCAGTTACACTTTTACAGGACGTCTTCCTGCTGCTGCACATTCAGCCATTTCGGGCTCTCTGCTGCAGCATTGTGTAAGCATGTCAGTGAACGCCTCGTCACATGTTGACATTTAAATATGATTTTGTGCCACTTTCAGGTTTGAGAAAGGCTGAGAACCAAGACGTGTCTGATTCATCAGCTGGAGGAGGACAAACTCCCACACCTCAAACACAACCTGCTCCTGAACAGGAAGCCCTGATGCAGAACCATGCGTCTGTGCTGACAAACCTTAAAGGGACAGTACAACATTTATTGAAATCTTGCCACATGTGTCACAGTTTGTCCAGAATGTTTAGCCTAGCTTTGCATAAAGACTGGGAGCAGGGGGAAACTGTTAGCCTAGCTCCATGAAAGGCTAACTCTAAGACAATAAGACCGAGAAGTAAAGATCGGCAGATGATACCAAAGCTCTGAAACGTGTTGGAGCTGTGATGTCACTGTGATGTCACTGTGATGTCACTGTCTCAGTGAATTGTGTCTGCGCTCATGTCAGATGAGGGAACTAAGAACTAAACTAACTCTAAGCTAACGAGAACTAGGGGAAAAAAACACAGCAGCAACTGCAACCACAAAATTAAAGCCGCACCTGCAACTACAAAGAAGCTAACAGGAATAAGGAGCTAATTATAAGTTAACTCAACCTAGAAGCTAATGAGAACTAGGAGCTTGGTTGAGCGGGCGACCCGAGGAACATAGAACCTTTTTTGCAGGGTTAAGTGGGGAACATAGAACCTTTTTTGCAGGGTTAAGTGGGGAACATAGAACCTTTTTTCCTGGGTTAAGTGGGGAACATAGAACCTTTTTTGCAGGGTTAAGTGGGGAACATAGAACCCTGGAAACATAGATACGCTCCCCTCAAAGTTAACTCGATCTAGAAGCTAACAAGAACCAGGAGCTAACTCTACATTAACCCGACCTAGGAGCTAACATGCAAAACAAAAAAAACAAGTAAAATTTGAGGCTAACAGTTAGCTAACAGGACCTCAGATCTGTAAATGGGACAGGATGAAGCGTCTCTGCTGGTTATGTGACTGTTTTGAGAGTTTAAAGAGAGAAGCTGGTCTGTGATCAGTGAATCAGAGGGTGAAGCTGCGGAGGCTGAACAGAGATGAGCAGAGATGGAGGAGGTGAACAGTAATCTGATGAGCGGAGGGATGGATGGAGCTGGAGGATCCACTCTGACTGTGGCTCCTGTGTGACAACAACCAGACTCTCAGCCAGGGCTGGATTTTCCCAACAGTGACAACAGACACTAAATGCAGCAGTCGTCTTACCGCCACGGCCTCCAGGATCTGTTTGATGACGTGAGCGGCGTCTCGCTCGCTGTAGTAACCTCGCTCCACGATCCTGCAGACAAACATCAGAGAGAAATATCACATGGTGCCAGTGTCTTTACATTTCATACTGAGACCAACAGTGGGGGAAGAACATTTACTCAAGTACGACAGAAATAAAGTCAACAGAAACAAAATTAAACTCACAAAACCATGTCCACTAAAAGCATAGTCTGTATTACGTAGTCTGTAGTGCGTAGTCTGTAGTGTGTAGTCTGTAGTGCGTAGTCTGTAGTGCGTAGTCTGTAGTGCGTAGTCTGTAGTGTGTAGTCTGTAGTGCGTAGTCTGTAGTGCGTAGTCTGTAGTGTGTAGTCTGTAGTGCGTAGTCTGTAGTGCGTAGTCTGTAGTGCGTAGTCTGTAGTGTGTAGTCTGTAGTGCGTAGTCTGTAGTGCGTAGTCTGTAGTGCGTAGTCTGTAGTGTGTAGTCTGTAGTGCGTAGTCTGTAGTGCGTAGTCTGTAGTGTGTAGTCTGTAGTGCGTAGTCTGTAGTGTGTAGTCTGTAGTGCGTAGTCTGTAGTGCGTAGTCTGTAGTGTGTAGTCTGTAGTGCGTAGTCTGTAGTGTGTAGTCTGTAGTGTGTAGTCTGTAGTGCGTAGTCTGTAGTGCGTAGTCTGTAGTGCGTAGTCTGTAGTGTGTAGTCTGTAGTGTGTAGTCTGTAGTACACAGTCTGTAGTGTGTAGTGTGTAGTGTGTGGTGCGTGGTGTCATATATACTTCACCTGTCAAACAACTCTCCTCCCGTCACCAGCTCCAGCACCAGAGCGATGTCAGTGTCCGTTTCAAAGATCTCCTTCAGCTGGATCTGACAGGAAACAAGAAACAGCTCAGGTTATATCAGTAACTGCTTCTGCTGGAGAACATGTTCCTGATTCATGAGAACCTCTGACTGATTTTTTCAGATTCTCTGATGTTTCCTTCATTTTTCTTTCATCACAGTAAATTTAATATTTGAGGTTTTCTTGGCTAAAACACGACGTGATGAGCTCACTTCAGGCTCTGGGATATTGTAACAGGCTTTTCTCGCTGTGCACTAATGTTTCACAGACCAAACCCGAAATCCATCTTCCTCTGTTCATAAATATTTAATGAGCATCGTCGGAGGAGGAACCTGATTCTCCTCGACTGATTCTCTCTAGCTGTTGTGCACATGATGAATATGAACACACACAAAACAACTTCCAATAGCATCAGATCACAATATTTACATGTATATACTTTAAACACGTATAAAACATGTAAAATAATCACACTGATTCTGTGATTAATCACATTTATTTTACAGTTAATCATCATTAAATAAATTATTACTGTCACATAGTGAGAACCATACTCACAATGTTCGGGTGCGACAGACGCAGCAGGACGCCGATCTCTGTACGAACTATTTTCTTGTCGATCTGTGACACAAGAAACAAAATCTGACGTGTTCAAACTGTGACAGGAAGTGTTTAATCTGAGTGAGCGTTAACAACATGAGGATATAGATCAGCCTGTGTCCTCACATGATGACATCACATTTTAGGTTTACTTGACCTTATACTTCATCCTTCTTAACTCAGACCTGTCGTCCTCATTTGTGGACACTGTGTGCGCCCTCTGCTGGCAGGAAGAGCACAAAACTCTAATTTATGTCCAAACAAGATGGCGGCCATCACTGCAGAGTCAGTCTGCAGCTGATCCCGACACAAAAGTGGACAAGGTCCAAAACCAGGGGCCCGTTGTTCGAAAGTAGAATTAACCAATCCAGGATAAGCGGAAAAGCGAGGCTGGACAAATTCCCCTAACTCCATCCTGGCTTAGTTGGTTGTTCGAACACCAAGCCAGGCTGAGGAGGCGCGGCTTTTTCAAGCCAGGTGTAACTTATTCAGGTGAGTGCGCGTCCACGGCTTTCTTAAATAGACCCCGAGATCGATCACAGATTCACCGATGCAGCAACGGAGAGGGCACGTGCCGCATACTTCTCACCCAGTGAGTAGCGTCTCGTCATGGACACTTATGAAGAGGTAAAACATATAATCACGAAGAAAGGAAACACTGCAGCGATAATAAAGCAGAGAGAGAGTGTGTGGCAAACAATAGCGGACCGACTGAATGCGTAAGTAATCTAAAAACTTGCTGCGCAAATGAATCTGCCATAATTACAATTAAAGTTCCTTCCACAAATTAACAGTTGTACACTTCACCTTAAAGGTGAGCAGTGGATATAATATTACTCGGGAGCCAATTGCTGATTTCACACCAGCGGAAGAGCTCGCCCTGGATCAGAACCGGCTACAGACTCTGTCCCACCCACAGAAACCGCCCTCTTCATACAAGGTACATTATTCCAGTATACTGTACATGGAATCAATCACTTTATTCATTCATTAATCAACCAGTGGTGTTATGTGGACGGTCTGACTTTGGATTGTCTTGCAGTGTAAGACAAATTGACAAATTAAAAGAAGAACCTTAAGGAAACTGGACTTAGAAATTAAGAAACTAGAGAAGTGATTTTAATGCACATTGTAAGCATGACTGTGATGCAATGTATTAATCAATATTATTTCTCTCTCTCTCTCCACAGCTCAAAGCAGACAGTGACTGATTGTAGTACTTTTCATTTAAATAAAATGAGGTCAAAGAATATTGTGGTTTCATCTTCATGTTTTCATTCATTGATGTAAAGTGCACTGGAGTTATTGGTCCAGTTAACTGGGAATATAATTTGGGAAGGTCATACAGTTATGAAACCTAATAAACACTAATTGTGTTAATGCCAAAATACACCTACTTGTATGTTTATTCCAACAATTAATCCTTTTATTGGTAAAGATATGTGCATGTCAAAGTATGTTTGGGCTATGACAAAAATAATGTTTTAAATGTTTTTTTGTTGTTTTTTTTCCATCGTAGGCTTAATGTATTTTGTTCAAAAATGAAGCAAAGACGTACATAAGAACATGAAATGACGATAAAACACGTTGATTTCCGATCGCAGTGACAGCTGACTGGACAGATAAGGCACCAGGCTAAACTAAGCCTGGCTGTTAGCCTGGTCGGGACCAGGCTAAGTGCACAGAATAAATATCCATGACAACATATGTGCCTCTGCTTTCGAACAACCGAATCAATGCTAAATTAAGCCAGGATAACCAACATATCCTGGCTTAATCCCTTATCTAGGTTTCGAACAACAGGCCTCTGATCTCAAGTTATTGCTGACAATTGTTTATTTATGATTAATAATGTTTGTGGGTTGACATAGCAACACATTTCACCAATTTTAGCAACAGTAACACGATAAGACACTGAAGACATCAGGCTTCATTATCATCTCATTTGAAGTCATTGGGACTTTATTATTGTTGACAATATTTATTTTTTTATACTCATACTGATCCCAAGTAGCTAGGAGAAATTAAAAAGGCAAACCAAACAAAAGTTCGGGTCTCAGGAGGATAAGAATCATTAATTCATCTATAAAAAGGTATTAAAAATCAACTTGTTTAGAAGAATAAACAATAAAATAATAAACAACTTCAAAAAATTTAAAAATAAATAAATACATTTTTAAAAAGTACAAATTAATTAAATTAATCAATTAATCAATCAATCAATTAATTAAATGTTATTGAATTAGGGAAGCAGCGATTTTGAAATTCTGGGTTGATACTGATACCAAGTTTTTATATTAGTGTTGCTTTTGTTTTGTTTTTATTTATTCCTCTTTTGTTTCCAGGGAAACACAGAAATCTACACTATAACAAAATAAATGAATTCAGTCCTTCATCACACTTCACACCTTTGAATGAGCACAAATTCAATAACACACATTTATGACACAACCTTCACATGAAAAACATCTTTAAACATATATATATATATGTATATGTTTACTCTATATGATCCGTCATAATTCATCTGTAATATCTGTTTTATCATGCTGTGACAGCATCGACACATTTCTCCTTCAAACAGCTGATTTATTCAACTTTACCACCAAAAGTTACATTTTACAAGATTACACTGAACACATCATGACAACCTTATCATTTCCTTCACTCAGTACTCATTTACACAGAATAGAGCCTGAACGCCTCACAATGTAATGCAATGGAAGGGAACCAAGACAAAAAGGCCTCTGTTATTTAGCAGGCTTTGATTTGTGCTTATATTAATATTTCAAAATAACAGCAGTGATAGTTTTAGTGAAAAATAGTAAAAGATAAACATTTAGTTTTGTTTTTTCTTCCCCTGTTTGTGGCGCCTGTGTGTGTGTGTGTGTGTGTGTGTGTGTGTGTGTGTGTGTGTGTGTGTGTGTGTGTGCGCAGTATCAAGACTCTGGGAAACTGACCGTTTTCTTGAGGACTTTGAGAGCGTAGGGTTTCTGAGTCTGTTTCTCTTCACAGCGATACACGATGGACGTCGCTCCTCTGCAACAAAACACAAAGCAACAGAGCACAGAGTTAAGCCTGAAGGCCACACGTGTTGTTGTCCTGTGTCAGACAGATGTCAGGAACAAGAAGCTGTGACAGGTTTGGAAATAAACCAACCAACAGGCTGTTGGCTTTACTTTATTCAGTTTTATTGTTTATGTAAAACAAGTATTTCATTGTGTTACAGATTGCTACGACTGTTTTTCCCCAAAAAAAAGAAAAGAAAAAAAAAATGATGATGGAGATGGGTTTGCATTTTTTAAGACATAAGCTTATATCAAATGGCACCATTTTCAATTTATTTATGAGATTTTTTTTAACTCTTTCCCGCGAGTGACAAGATTTTCTGGCAGTCTGTGTTTTCACTGTTATAGACAGGGGGCGCTGTTACACATCTTGTGAAATAGAACAACACTGCTGTGTCCAAAAACAAAGGAAGAAGAAGATCTGCTGGAAACCAGAACAAAATGTTGTAGTTTACAAACTGAACATGAAAATGCCGGCGCCGATGGAAACGTTTACGGAAGCCATGGAGATGTTGATGGACTCAGACTGCGGCACTTCCTGTTTTGATCAACATTTTGAATCTGATTGGACGAAGAAGCAAACGAGTTTGGTGAGACGAAATGAGATCTCCATGATGGTGACGGTGACACACGGACGAGACGACCACAGAGGAGACGGAGACGACAGAACACTGAACGTGACAACGTTCTCGTCTGAACCTCAAGGAAATGAGAAAAACACAGAACAAAAAATGTAAATGTGAAAGATTTTATATTGAAAATGACTCTTTGCCAGCGATTCATTTTCTCAGCTTTGTGTTCAAATTTTTAAAAAAAGTTTTTATGAAAATGCACTGCAATGACTTCAACATCTACAGCAGGAAAAAACACATGAAGATTCATCCACAAACATTAGAGACAAACACACTGCCGCTACTACTTCCTGTTCTGCAGTCTGTGTCTGCGTCACTTCCTGTTCTGCAGTCTGCGTCTGCATCACTTCCTGTTCTGCAGTCTGCGTCTGAACACGGGACTCGTACCTGTAATGGAGTATTTTCATCATACTTTTACTTTTACTGCAGGAAATGATCTAATTAGTGTCGGCTGCAGACGCCGTCTCCTCCTCTCTCAGTGAAAAGTGGTGTGGACACAAATTCTGACTGAGAAAACACACAACAATACGACCGTGTGTGTGTGTGTGTGTGTGTGTGTGTGTGTGTTTGTGGGTGTGTGTGTGTGTGTGTTTGTGGGTGTGGAGTGTGTTTAGAGGGGATCTGTTATTCTGCTGGGACAGATGGAGGAAACAGATCCATCTGAAGAGCAACCACACACACACGCACACACACACACACACACACACACACACACACACACACACACACACACACACACACGGTCCTGGCTGGTCACCATGGCAACAGGACACCTGGTAACAGAGCCGGTGGCGGCCTGCTCACACGGTCCTGAATTCTCTGCTGACATCATTTTACTGTTTCCACGGAGCTGTTAGTGTTGTTGTTGTTTACTGAGATAACAACAAAAAATGTGACGTGTAAACACACACACACACACACACACACACACACAGACAATAAACAAACCTGAGGACATAAAGACTGTTGTTGTTTCAGTTCCTGTTCACACTGACTCACAGGGAACTCACTGAGTGGACAGTGTTGATGATGTCACACTGGCCACTTTATTAGGCACACCTGCACAGACTTATTTTAGTTTTTAAGCATATTTAATGAGACGGGGTGTCAAACGTAGGGCCCATAGGCCGGAGCCAGCACCCTGTCATGTGACTCAAAACACGCAACTCAAATTCTCTTCTGCAGCTGAAACAGCTTCACCGGTCCGACGGTTCTGACGAGCTGTGGTTCACGCTGACCGTTCACTGACGTCCAGCTCACCTGTCCCTCCGTCCCTGCTCAGCACACACAGACACACTGCACTGAAGGTTTCTGTCGTGTCCCTGACGAGCCAAAATCTTGTAGTTTAACCTCCAAAAACTTTACCTGCCAATCTGTTAATCCAAACTTGTCTTTGGTTTGTGTGTTTGGTTTTTGTTGATCAACATTTCAGTATCAAGTGTCCAATTCCAGAGTCTGAGCTCTGTGATTGCATCAGAACGTGCAGGTGAATCAAGGAAGTGGCTGTTTTATTACAGGAGGAAACCGTTAACAGTGTGGTTCAACTAATAATATTAATAATGATCCGAATTTAATAGAGAAGTTTTTTATATCGCAGCATTTATCAGCTGATGTGTTTCAGGGTTTAATGTTGTACGCAGGCTCCACATCACTGTGAGCATTTCTACCTGTGTGCTGCTGAGTCTGTGGATCATGTTGAAGTTGGATGTAAACAGTTCGGGTAGCTGCTGGTGTCTTAAAGCTCCAGTGATTCGGATTTAAAGTGAATATAATCAAACTGTTGTGTTTTGTTCAGTGCTGACGATCAGGATGGTTGTGTTCAGGTTCCCTCAGAATGACACGTTTATATCTATGTAGGGAGCAGGTCCTCGTCTGCAGAGATCACAAACTAACTGATGGAGGCAGCAGTAGACCAACAGCACCTGTAAAGCTCATGTCTCGTCTTCCAGCCACTCAAAAAGCTTTTAAGTCCAGTTCAGACCAAAGATTCACGACGAGATGAGTTGCAACAAACACCTACTGTCAACGCTCTGTTCTGTAACATTGTAAAAAGCTGCCGGTTCACAGGAAGTGACAACCATGTGACGGCGTATCATCTCTAGTCAACGACTCTCTGTGCTTCTGATCTGCAACGTTGACAGGAAGTGACCACCATGAGAC
Source organism: Epinephelus cyanopodus (assembly GCA_026686955.1). Lineage (NCBI taxonomy): Eukaryota > Metazoa > Chordata > Actinopteri > Perciformes > Serranidae > Epinephelus > Epinephelus cyanopodus. The sequence continues at coordinate 994,033 of CM048920.1, forward strand.
GGCGTATCATCTCTAGTCAACGACTCTCTGTGCTTCTGATCTGCAACGTTGACAGGAAGTGACCACCATGAGACGGCGTATCATCTCTAGTCAACGACTCTCTGTGCTTCTGATCTGTAACGTTGACAGGAAGTGACCACCGTGAGACGGTGTATCATCTCTAGTCAACAACTCTCTGTGCTTCTGATGTGTAACGTTGACAGGAAGTGACCACCATGAGACGGCGTATCATCTCTAGTCAACAGCTCTCTGTGCTTCTGATCTGTAACGTTGACAGGAAGTGACCACCATGAGACGGCGTATCATCTCTAGTCAACAACTCTCTGTGCTTCTGATCTGTAACGTTGACAGGAAGTGACCACCATGAGACGGCGTATCATCTCTAGTCAACAACTCTCTGTGCTTCGTTCTGATTTGCAGCTTTTCAGACTTATTTTGTGGCTGAATATAATTTGTAGCTTCTTAAAATCTGAATGAGGATAGTGATAGTGAGATACTGGCTACAGTGATGAAACAAAACCAGCATCAGATGGACTGTGTTCATAATCAATACACCACAATAATATAAATAACCAGCGCCAATTCATCAGTCAATAAGAATGTGCGTGTGGGCGTCTGACTCCAGCACACTGTGAGGACAGAAACAAAGGGCTCAGTGGGGACGGAGCACCTGCTGCAGCAAGCCAACAGTGGTCATTTTGACTTGACCAGCAGACTTCACTACAAGCTGAGGTCAGAGCAGCTTTACCCAGCTGTCCAATCACAGTGGAGAAGGGGCAGGACAAATACCAGCAGAAATAAAAACTGGTGGGTTCATCATCACTATGAGCTTCAGCCTTCCTTTCTCTACCTCGCAGCAGCCTTGGATGTATGAAGACACCTGGATACAGCGTTGGAGGCAGGACCCTGTTCATGTCTATCAAGGCTGCTCAGTGGCACATGAAGCCAAAGCTGCTGTCTGTCTGTCTGTCTATGGCCCAGGTAATCAGCCCTGCTTCCTCATCACCAGGCCCAGGGGCCCACACTAGAGACGACCTCTGGCTTCTGTTAACTTGACTGGGAACAAAAGAAGTTCATCTTGTGGCTCAAAACAAGTGTGGTCCTCCTTTGTAGGACTGACTTCCTGTGACATCATCCATCCACTGAGTGAGAGCATACGGGTCGGCCAGTCTGGGCCTGACACTCACATCATCTTCCTTCATTGTCCGACACAAGACAACAGAACTTGTTAGCTAGCGCGAGCTAACGTCTGTGGAGAACTGTTCGGCCTGCAGCTAAGCTCCGCCCACCAAAAACATTACTGAGGAAAACTTAAAGACGTGATGATTCAGGCAGCTTCTGCTGACTCGTTTCTTCAGGACGGACGTCAGACATAATGATACCTTCAGAAATGCACAAAGTGATTTAATATGATCTATATTTTTTATTGAGTTTGTAATTATATCGACCTTGTTGTGTTTTCTCGATAACCTTTTGTGGTCTGTTTATTTATTTAAAAAAGTAAATGAAATCTAGAGCTGAAACTAATGATTACCTTCATGTCAATTCATAAATCAATGAGTTGTTTTTTCAATAAAATGTCAGACGATGGTGAAAAATGTTGATCAGTGTTCCTACAGCTCCCGACGACGTCCTCAAATATCTAGTTTACTGTCACAGAGAAGAAACCAGAAAATACTCACATTTAAGAAGCTGGAATCTGATTCTTATACTAAATCAAAAATTGATTGTCAAATTAGTTAACAGTTAATTTAATCATCAACTAATCGATTAATCACTTAACTGTTGGAGAGCGCTGTTGTTTGAAGAAATAAGGGCGTGTCCACCACAGAGAGCGCCGCGCCCAGCACTGCCTTTTTTGTGCAGCTGCTCCGAGTGCTTAAGGTTCAAAATCTCTGAACTCTTCAAAAAGGCGCCGATGACATCACTGCTGCGTCTTTAGCAAAGCTACTGTCACAGCAAAGACAGAGAAGCTCATTTTTGGAAGCAGATCGGCCGGCGGACTCTGGACGTTGCTGCTGAGTGTTGTGCTTTCATCACAGTGAGCTACAGCTGGGCGATATAATGACTGTACGATATATCGATACATTTTTAAGAAAGATATAAATTTAGACGACGTTTATATCGATATAGGGTCAAGCTGCGTTACATGACACATCCCAGTGTTCATCTCTCCTCTGTCACACTCCACACAGCTCCGCCCCCTCACTCACTCACTCACTCACTCACACGTTCTCCATCAACACTTTTTAGAGCCTGATGCCTGGTTCACACTACACAACATTTCTGTCCATTCCAACAGTCACTATGTCACGTTAGGTGACTGTGGAGCCATAAAATCATGCCGTGACTTGACCAACAGACTTGACACACTACACGATGGTCCACGACCAATTATCCCTGGCCGTCTTTCACGACGTGTGTGATGTCATCAGGTTATTCTTGTCCTATTTTTATTACTCTTACAATTATCTCAGGTCCAGACACTATCCGTGAGTTTGATTCCTTTATATCCTCCATTATGAAGAGAGAACATTGTTTGCTAGCTTGATGCTAATGGCAGCACTCAGCAGGTTGATAAAGTGTCTCTGCTGTTTCCTCTTTACTCTGTGTGCTAACGTCCCTACAGGAAATATCTAACAGGCTGGGCTGTTGTTGTCCTGCAGTTTTTTCATAGCAACAGATTGCTCTGTGTTCCTATTGGTCAAAGTGACGGCTGTGACGGAAGAAGTCGTGGAAGACATAAAGAAAATCAAACATGCTAGACTTTCTGTCGGGACGTCGTGAGGCGTCAAAGACGTGGCGTCGGTTGTCGTCTGCTATAACACACTACAGGAGATGAAACGATGGGTTATCGTGTACGACACTTGTTGGGTATTAAATGTGTGTTTAAAGCAGGTGTGCGGAACTTTTTACCATTAATAAAACTGTCCCTAGTTCATATCACCTCCCCTTGAAGATCAGCATATTTATTTGAACCCAACAGCGACAAAAAAGTCTTTCTCTATATGGCTATTTAGCGTAGCCTCAGTCGGGTCGGACACAGCGGAAGTCAGCAAACCAGAATACGGCACCCGGAGGCGGAAGTAAGTCTGCGCGCCCGCAGTGGCCCGCAGTCATTAAACCACAGAAGAAGAAGGAGCCGTGTTTACGAGTAGGATTTAAGAAACAGGCTAAATGACATGTAGTAGGGAGCAGTCTCTTGTACAGCAGGTGGTGCCATGCACCTGGAAGTTGTTTGTGATCCGCCAATAAACTGAGAGAAGAAGAAGAGCCGTGTTTACAGAGAGTGTTGTTTGAGTAAGCGGTACGCAGCGGGCGTTGCTGAACACATAACAGTTTCACCAGATGTGTCTATAAGGACTTGGTTGTACTCTCGATGTCACGGCGGATAAAGAAGGAGCGTCATCTAAAAGAAAAAGAAGAGAAGAACAGAAGAAGGCTACACGGGACAGTGATGGGCTCGAGCCCAAACGCGTGTAAACCTCAGTCGGGCATTCACCAAGTGGAGAGAGCTGAGAGATTTGAAAGGTTTTAAAACTGATCCCGAGTTGGCCCTTTTCCTAATCGACAGGTATGTATTTTTGTTTTTATTTAGAGAATATACCGCAACTTGTTAGACGCTGTTTCACTTCAATATATGACGACATGGAAGTTATAAGCAAGCTAAAGGTAACGTTAGCTGATGTGAACCGCTTTTGTCTAGTAACGTTACAACAAACGCCACAAAATTATCTGTGACTGTGACCATGAACACAAATATACAGCAGGCAGTTGTCCTCAGTTTATAGGAAATTAGAGCTACACCAGAACATTTATGATTTTCCTCTCGCTCTCCAAAACAAATGCATGTGGTAGTTGCCGGTTGTAGTCAAGATTTTACGAACGAAGCCGAATGCCGGCTACGACACCAGGCTGTGGGTGTCATACCGCTCCGACCAAAGGGGTGCGATAATCAATGAAAACATAAAGTTCTGCACAGCTGCTTTAATGTGTATTTAATGTGTGTTTAATGTGTGTTTAATATGTTTAATATGTGTTTAATGTGTGTTTAATATGTGTTTAATATGTTTAATATGTGTTTAATGTGTTTAATATGTTTAATGTGTGTTTAATGTGTTTAATATGTGTTTAATATGTTTAATGTGTATTTAATGTGTTTAATATGATTAATGTGTGTTTAATGTGTTTAATATGATTAATGTGTGTTTAGTGTGTTTAATATGTTTAATGTGTTTGTGTATTTAATGTGTTTAATGTGATTAATGTGTGTTTAATGTGTTTAATATGTGATTAATGTATGTTTAATGTGTGTTTAATGTATTTAATATGTGTTTAATGTGTGTTTTAAATCAACTAAACTTTACAGCACTTCTGGGGAATAAAATCTCTGTCTTTGCGTTTTATTTTGATCACAGTCTGTTTTTATAAAACTGCTTGTGACGTCTACTTTGATGTCAGCTTTGACTTGCAGCTAAAAACATGGAGCCCATTTAGTAGCAAATACCGAAATATATATATACTGTATATATATATATATATATATATACATGTATATATATGTGTATATATATATATGTATATCTTGTGTATCACCAGTCAGCCTAGAATCAGCCAAGATATGAATTTTTGTCCATATCGCCATGCCCTACTGTGAGCTCTGTAAGCTAGATGTTATCTGTGTCAACCCGCTGTTAACATCGCATTATGTTAGCCATCAAACTAATGTTAGTACCAGTGTATTGTTGGCATAGAAACAAATCCAATGCAGAGCACATCGTTTTTAAATAAAGCGGTGGGAATATTTCTTTATGAAGTGCTGGGATGAAGCGCTCCCCAGTGCCCGCCCACCACACCCACAGACACAGGTGGGTTCACCCTGTCCTTTCACATGCATCAGTCACCCCTTCATCCAGAGCAGGTTCTCTGTCTTGGGCACACATTTTCATTTCTGCAGATATTCTGTATCATAACAACCAGACGCTCACAATACTCCATCACTCACTGGGCATATGAGTTGGGATACCTAAACACACCTGCTGGTGTTAATTTCTGTGTAAACAAAGCCTCTGCTGTAAACATTCAATGTATCCTCATGTCTACAGTTTGTATAATATCTTATGAGTTAGCGCCCACAGATGACGTTACGTCCTTGACGTTAAGTTACAGAGGTTAGGTTTAGCTGAGTAAAGTTACTGTGGCTAGGTTCAGGAAGAGACACATGGCAAAGCTCCAACCTTAAAGTTGGCACTGTGGACAGAGACGATGCTGAGAGCTTCACACAGATGTTTCTATTCATAAAGCACTTTGTTGAACGACACTTATCTGCTGTCTTACGCCGACAACACACCATGCAGCAGCAAAGTGGCACGTAATGTCTACGGAAAGCTGTGGCGGCCATTTGGTTCAGCGGCAAAGAAGAGCCAAACTAAAAGTTGAAGACTGTTTAACTTTCAGCAGAAGATAATCACAGTGGGTAAAACTGCAGCTGGAGCAGCTACATGACCCAAAATCTAGCTACATGACTTGCTCACCTACACGTCAGTCTACGGTCAGCCCCCATCGCTCCTTGAAGTCCCGACGAAATGGCTAAGATAGCGGTTAGCTAGCTATGATGTTTTCTGTTAAAAGACAGGTGATTAAGAATAGGGTAAGGGTAATGGGAAGGTACCTACACTAATGCTAAGTTAGCGATTTGCTAGCTATATAGTTTTACAGGGTTCAGATAATTGTCTCATTGGTGGGTTTGTTTTGTACTAGTGGTGGGCGTGGTTTGTAGGGGCGTGTCCAATACGTTACAAACAGAATATTTCTGCAGCTATATGTCTGTAATAGAGAGTGTCAGTAAACCTGGAACTCCGTTAGCGCTTCTAGCTCTTCTGGTTCTCTTGTCTAAAAGTCAAAACGTGTTTTAAATGGGATTTTGGTAAAATGCCTCAACTAAGGTCTGTGGTTAACAAAAGCTTAAGCGCGTTTCAGGTTTTGTTCTACGACATAAAACACGTCAGTAAATACCCTACTTGTGAATTTTTAAGCTTTTACGTGTCGTAAAAAAGGTGGTTGCTAACAAGTTGCTCAATACGACTACAAACCCTGTCGGGACATTAAACATCATCACCCCCGAACAGGCGAGAGTGCTGGCAGCCATTACAGCTTCTTATTTAGCTTAAACAGTCTGATTTCCCCATTATACAATGTTTTTAAAATAAAGCGGCTGAAATCAGTTGAAAGCTTAGTGGCGGTGACGTCAGGAGTCATGTGACTGTGGAGTAGTCATGCAGTCCGTTAAAGCCTAACGTTAGCTTTTTACTTCTGGCGATCGCATCTAAGCTTCAAATGTGGTATAAAAGGTGTTCATATGTGAAGATTATCTCGCTGAACAAAACCTGTAAGTATCATAAACTCGTGTTAGCCACAAAGCTTATGTTCTCACATAATCCAAAACGCAATGCAAAAATCACGTTCACTTTCTCTTCCAGGAACCAGCGCGAAGCTAAACTTCTGGGTTCAGCTGTCAGCCCTGACACAGTCTATGATCATTAAGCAGAGTCATGTGACTCTGTGACACGGTGACCTGTGTAACAAAGAATTTCTTCCCCCTTAAACACATGAAGAATCCTTCCAGCTGCACAGAGTGTAGTTACTGCAGCGAGCTGGGCTTCGGCGCTGCTCGGAGTGTTTTTGGCGTTAAATCAAGATCTCTATTTTCTGACTTGTTACAAAATGGAAGTAGAACCTGTGAGAACTTTACCGTCTGACATCTAATAACAGTTAATGTATTTATGATGTAACAGGACAAGACTGAGGGTTATTTCATCCTCCGTATGTACGTGACCTCATCACGACCCCTGCTGCTGCTTTGGTTTGGTGTCCTGGAGGTGCGACCACCACAGACCCTCTACATGACCACTGCTGTGCCCCCTTGGTGTGTTTATTATAGGTAATTCAGGACCTGCGGAGGATCACATGGACCCCTCATGTGGGCCCCTTTGGTCCAGTGAGGGGTCCATGTGAGCTCATCGCCACCCGTGTGTCACTTTACCCCTGTGCCCCCTATTAATGTGGTCCAGACCTGCCCAGCTCGGAGCTCAGGGTGTAGAACTCCTCCACCGCCCCGTCCCGCCTCGACCCGTCCACCCAGAACTCCACCGGCGCCGAACCAGGCCGGGACGTTGGCATGGTGACAGCAGAACTCCCCAAAACCAGGACCAAGAGGACCAGCACCGATCCAAGATCCCTCCAAGACCAGGACCAGGACCGGTTCAGACCGGGTCAGATGTGACCCGATCAGATCCAGGAGCAGAGTAATCCAGATCAGATCTCAGATTTAAATCCAGCTCGGTAAAGCCCAGATTAGAGGAGCAGAGGCGGGATGATTCATGATCCTGATGGGCTTTAATCCAGACCAGCAGCAGCAGGAGGAGGAGGAGGAGGAGAGGAGGATCCGCCTGCACCCTCAAACTCTCAATCAGGACCGTTTATCAGAGCAAAGATCAAAACTGAACAACTGTAAGAAGAGAAATTATTTCAAATCCTGAGAGACAAACACGAGTCCTCAGTCCAGACTGGAGCGGGAACCGGGATCCAGACGCACCGGGTCCGGATGTGTCGCAGCTTCCATCGGGCCTAAAATCCTCTCAGATGTCGGATCCCTTCAGTCCATCACCTCCCTCCCGGGTTTTATTCGTAGTTCCGTGTTTTTACCGGCAGAAACGGTCCGTCCGTCCCTCCGGAGCGCTGCAGCCTCCCGGCGGAGATCCAGCCCGCAGAGCCGCGACAACAACACCGGAGCCCGGAGACGTTTTCACCGGGAAACAGACAGCGAAACCCGGACAGGCTCGGTGCGGGGTGTCGGTGCTCGGAGCTCGGAGGTTTGATTCCCGGGCAGGGCAGCTCAGCTCCAGATGTCCGCTGGATCTGCAGAGATGCTGCTGTAATCTCACAGCCCCGCCCCTCCGTCACCGCGCCGACCAATCACAGCCCCGCAGGAGAGCCGAGCCGCGCTCCCATTGGACGGCGGGCCTGTCAGTCAGCGGAGCCTCTGTCAGCAACCTAAATACAGAAATAACCTAAATACATAAATGTACATTAGCGTGACATCTGGAGGCTTTTCATCCTGCCGGAATCAAACCCGCAACTCTCACACCGACACACGCGCGTTTCTCCGGTTTTTATTCCCTCTTCATTTAATTCCTGCTGACAAACAGAAGCTCTGTCACATGTTTTAATAGTTTTAGTCACGTTTATCAATACAGACGTCAGAATGTTTCATGTCTCCATATTTACAGTTTTATCAATTTATTATTTAGCTCCTGTCAGACTGCGCATCGCATCTTTATTTACATTACAGACCAGAAGACTTTTCAGAAAAGCAACAACTTCTTTTTTACCTTAAAGTCTAACTTTGGTGTTTTTTAAACCTGGACTCTGTCTTCATGTTTTGTGTCTACATGACTGAAATGGGAACAGAAGTTTCTGAGACTGGTCCGGTGCAGACAGCAGTGATGTCACCACTCTCCTCCACTAAAAGTGCTTGTTTTTGTCACTGACAGGCTCAGAGTGTTTAACTCAGTGTCTGACAACGTTATGAAAGATCCCTGCAGAGACAGAGCTCTTTGTTAGGACTGTCTCTCTCTCTGTCTCTCTTTCTGTCTCATTGTGTCATACGGATTACTGTTAATTTATCATGCTGATCTGTTCTGTACGACATCTATTGCATGTCTGTCCGTCCTGGAAGAGGGATCCCTCCTCAGTTGCTCTTCCTGAGGTTTCTACCGTTTTTTCCCCCGTTAAAGGTTTTTTTTGGGGAGTTTTTCCTGATCAGCTGTGAGGGTCTAAAGGACAGAGGGATGTCGTATGCTGTAAAGCCCTGTGAGGCAAATTGTATTTGTGATATTGGGCTTTATAAATAAAATTGATTGATTGATTTGTTAAAGAGTCAGATCCAGAAACAGTCCTGAAATCACCGTCACCAAACCCACCAGACTCCATTTAAATAACCAGTAAATATATCATTGTAAAACACACTTCATTTAAAGTTGACAGAAACAAAATAAGACTCACAGAAACCATCTTGGTTTGTCTCTCCACTGTTCCAACAATCACCAGCTCTGGTTGGGTTTAAACAACATGCTGCCTCTACACACACTAACATGACTGTTGATTTAAATGGAGTCTGGTGGGTTTGATGACGGTGACTTCAGGGCTGTTTCTGGATCTTTATCTTCAACACAAAGCTCTATCTCTGTAGGGATCCAGCTGACTGAGAGTTAGCTTCTAGTTCTTGTCAGCCGCTAAGTCCAGTTAATTTACGGTCTTTGTACACTGAGTCTGTTTTTTTTTTCAGATGCATTTTTTTAATCCATTGTGAAAATTGCCCATGGATTTACCAGGTTTAGTGAATAAATTGTGTTTATGTTTGTAAAATATCTGACTAATATTGGTAAAGTATCCCATAAATATTATTAGAATATCCCAAAAATATATCCGTTAAATATCCGTTAAAAACATACCTGTAAAATATCCAAAATATGTTACAACAGCAGAAAAAAAGATATTAGCTAATAAAATATTCAAAAAAATATCGGTAAAATATCTTAAAAAAATATTAGTAGAACATCTTGAAAATATTAGTGAGCTATCTAAAAAACATACCCATTAACATAAAGTTAATAAAATATTTGAAAAAATGTGAGCCAAATATAAAGAAAAATGTTATTACAATATCCAAAATATGTAAGTAAAGTCCAAAAAAAGTAAAATATGTGAAAAGAATATTTAGTAGAGTATCCAAAAATATTTAAGTAAAACACCCAAAATATGTTTTTACAACATCTGAAATAATATTGACCGGTAAAATATCAGAAAGATGTGAATAAAATTTCTTTAAAAAAATATTTTTTTGACATTCTGATAATATTAGTAAAACATCTGACTACATTTTGTAAAATATCTTTTAAAAAAGTAAAAAAAAAAAGTAAAATACGGGACAAAAGTTAATAATTTATCTGAAAGAAGGAAAGCCAGATATCTGAAAGCTGATATTACCCAACAAATATTAGTAAACACAAACACTGTAGGGACTCTGACACACTGTGGGGACTCTGACACAATGTGGGGACGTTGACACACTGTGGGGACTCTGACACACTGTGGGGACGTTGACACACTGTGGGGACTCTGACACACTGTGGGGACTCTGACACACTGTGGGGACACACAATGGTTTCATACAGCTGACTGAAGTCCATTCACTGCAGTAGAAACACCACAGCGCCCCCGTGTGGACAAAAGCTCTGCTGCCTGTGATAACAACAACTTTAACTTCAGATACTGATATATCATATATAGTCACACACACACACACACACACACACACACACACACACACACACACACCTTTCAAATAGAGTTAACCTCTAAAAAATACATACATTTTGTTATAAATTAAATCTAGATGTGTTCCTGGTGCAGACAACAGTGAACATCTTAGCGTGATGTCAGCATTAACAAGTGTGTGTGTGTGTGTGTGTGTGTGTGTGTGTGTGTGTGAGACCATCAGGATGAACAGGTGAGAGTGTAATCATTAGCTCCGAGTGATGTCATCCGTCCAGATGTGAGCGTGCTCAGTGCTCATCAGTTAAAAAGGCAGGTAGATAGTTGCTGCTGCTGCTGCTGCTGCTGCTGCTGCTGCTCAGGATTACAGCTGATGGAGGAATCATCAGGACGCAGAGACGGAGGAAACAAAAACACCACCATGAAGATCAGCAGAGATCTGGAGCTGTCCAGATGTTCCCAGAGTCCAGCTGTGACCTGCAACAGACGGGAGAAACACGCCACGTCGCCACCACCTCTCTATAAAGAATCTGTTCATTCAGTTAGCAGTGATTGTGAAAGACTTTATTTATCTATTATTTAGTTATTATTTATTTGGCCTACAGTGAGTCAGTCAGTCTAAAGATTCTTTATTAGCTGATGAAACTCACACCATGTGTCCTTTGTGAGGTGTGAACTTCCTGCATGTTTAAATGAAAAAAGACAAACAAAAATCCAGAGGGATTTTTATTTGTTGACCCTGGGTTTTGTCTCTCAGGTTAAACAAAGGTGGTGCTGACTCTGTGATGGAGGTGTTGTTGCTGTCGGAGGATCGTCTGCAGACTCTGCAGAGGCAGCAGATTTCTACAAACAAGAATTTAAATTCAATTTTATTTATAAAGCTCAATATAACAGATGACAGTTTGGCTCAGAGGCTTTACAGCAGACCACACCCTCTGTCCTGTGGACCCTCACAGCTGATCAGGAAACACTCCCAAAAAAACAGGTGAAAAATGTATTATGAGTGACTAAACTATGAGTATTTCAGTCTGGACTCGTGAAGAAGTGATACTCAGAGAGACGCTGCATCTGTTGTTCATTCTTTGGTCGTTTTTAACTTCAAGAAAAAATCTGTTCAAAACAATCTGGAACAAAATATTAAAAAACACATTTTAGCCAGTTTTACGAGATTTTGGCTCACATAAGGAAATATGGACCCTTTAACTGTTAGTGAACAGTGTGATGTTTGTTGGTGGGCAGAGCTTAGCTGGAGGCCAAACAGTTCTCCACAGACATTAGCTGGCGCTAGCTAACAAGTTGTGTTGTCTTGTTTCAGACGATGGAGGAAGATGATGTGAGTGGTGCATTCAGAAACACTCATTGTGAGTGTGGGAGCGACTCTGACACAAACTGGAGCGTTGATAAATGTGGAGCGCTGTGTGAATGTAGCGTTGGGTTATCCAGAGCAGCGCACTCTCAGAGTGGCAGAGCGCACTCTGGACACTCTGTCTGTGGAGACGCAGCAGCAGAGCGCACTCTGGACACTGTCACATGTGAGCATTTTTGATGATGGCCTCCGTCCAGTCCTTTGGTCTTATCACATTTAACCATAGTTGTCTTTGTTTTTGTTGACGGGCAGTGGCGGCTGGTTTTGAGCCATGACTCCTTCTATTCTGGCTCCAATAACACAACAAGACAAACACATGTTAACACTCCTGTGGAGCTACAGCCCTGTGGGGGAGAGGCAGCTGCACCTCCAGCTGATCACATGATGACACTGTGACGTCACCTAAAAGGGTCGATTAAACAGGCCTGTATAAATAAAGAAAATGTTTTCTTTAATCCAAAACACTGAACGTGTTTCTGTGATGTTTACATGAAAAGTTATTAAGCAGAGGTTTGTAAAATCAGAGTGAAAAAGGCCGTCATGAAGAAAGGAGTCAGCATGTTGGTGAACTTTGACCTCTCCAGTATACAGCTGAGGTGAGGTCACATGACTTGGACTTGGTGATATGATCAATTAGAAATGAGACTGGCCGAAGGTCACGTGTGACTGGATATCTGCGGATTGATCAGGCTGAGGACAGAGAACAGTTTGCATCATCAATATCAATATTTATTTCTTTCAGTCAAATGTGTCTCTTCACTCTCAGTCTGTCTCTGTGCTGATGGGACAAGCGATTGTTTTTCCTCTGGAGATCAATAAAGTTTTATCTTCTGTGGAAAGGATGCATGCTACTTGAAGAGTGGCTCATAAAACTTTACAAAAAATATAAATCATATTTTACAGCACATATCCCTCTGCTGATCAGGGGGAAGCATTTAACTAGCTGGATTTGCTAATGGAGTTTGGCATGAAGCAAATTGATCCATCATTATTATTTATCATTTATCAGCTGTATAAATTAATTCACACCAAATTCTTTTCTACATTCAGCCATGTGATGGTTTCTTTCCGTTCAGCACTGGTACACTCTGTACAGTCACTCTGCATTGCATCTCACAAGGCTGATCCCCTCTAATTATTCTGAGCTTTTTAAATAGATTTCTAAAATATATATAATTCTCAAACTGTTTATTGGTAACATGTTTAATGCCAACATTTCTGCACCTCCTCATGAAGTATGACAAAACATTACCTTGATAAAAGCTCAACATGTGGTTTACCTGTGCCTGGACAGACACCACACCAAACTCCATTCATAAATCTCACAATTCAAAGATATCTCACATACCAGAGGAATTCTTACTGTGAAGAATGTGATTTATATGTTTTTCTAAAGCTGAAGGAGTCGTTCTTCAGTTCAGCTCATGTCTGATCTGAAAATGTTTGAAACAATTTTATTATTTTGGACACTAATTACTGGTTTTAAATAGTATTTTCTTCATTTTGTTCACGTTTGGTCGTTTTAATCTTCACTGCATTTACTGACAACTACATGTGTCATTTAAATCCTCAGTAAAAACTGATTTCCTGATGGTTTAGCTCCTCCTTATAAACTGTGATGAAAACTATCGTTACCTTTAACAGCGTACGTCCTGTCGTTCACCTGTGCCTGGACAGACCCCGCACCAAACTCCATCCATAAATACAGAGCCGGCTCAAGATTTAAGCAAACTAATGCTAACTTCAAAAAAGAAAAAAAAAAAAAATTTCTCCATGTGTGAGTGATGATGATTCACATATTATCAAATGTATGTTGTTGTACAAAAAGACAATATTATGTTAACAGAGTGTAGTTTCCTGCTGCCTCTGTGCTCTAAATGCTAGTAAGGTGCATCCAGCCGTGCAGTGCGCACTGAGCATCCAAGGAGCCAGGAGCAGGTGGAAGGACTAATAATGTCGCAACAAAGGACATAACGTTACCTTTCAGGGGCAGAAGAAAGAAAGAGGAAGAAAGAGGAAGAGGAGAAAAACGACAAGATAAAGGTATGTTTGCATGTCTTGGTAACGTTTGGTGTCACGGAGATTTTCAAAAGTTTCCTCAAATTAAGAAAGTCCCTAATTATTGTTGATATTTTGTTCCAACTGTTAGCCTATAATAGCAAATTAGCTAACTAACGTTAGTTCAAAAGAAATTTCTCTTTTAACTGGGAGGTTAGATAGCTTACTATTCAAGCTAACATTTTTGTCTTTGTGTAATAGCCTACTTTGAATAGTTTATTCTCAGTGTATATATGTATATATGTATATATATATATATATATATATATATATATATACATATATGATTCCAGCCTGACAACTTCAATTGATTTCATCCTCTGTTGTGCTGCAGTTTGCTCTGTTTCTTTTCTCTTCTCCTCTTATTGTTCTTTGCTTCTGTTTTTATCTGTTGTTTGTATTTTAGGACTGTTCAGCACTTTGGTCGACTGACGCTGTTTTTGAAATGTGCTCTACGAATAAAGTTTGACTTGACTGGACAGGAAGGAGCGTCACGCTCTGAAAAAGAATCCACTGCTTCAACTTAAAACAATTCAAGGCAACAGTTTGCATCCATCTTTTTAAATTGTTGCAGCTCTGCTCTTACAGAGTAAATACTCTGAGTCTTTTATCATCTGACAGACTCACTTTAGTTCAACCACCATGATTTGCTTTGACCTCCATAAACTCAAGTTGAACTAACTGGTCAGGTCATGCTCGTAAAAGAGATCATCTGATTTCAAGCAGTTTGCCTGGTTAAATAAAGGTTTAATAAATAACTTAATAAATATCCAAAGGTTATGTTGATATTTAACGCTCAAACTATTTTATTCAAGATGTTCTAACTTATTTATTTTAATTCCATCCCACTCAAAAATGTCAAAACTGTTTTTGAACTTCTTAAAATAAGTTGTCAGCTGACTAAACACGTTAATGAAACAAACTTATTTTTATATGTTATCAACATATTTTCAGACTCTTTCTTCTTCTTTTTAAATTTTATTCATAATTTTCAAACATTTTTTTCAGACATATTATTAAAAACATTTTTCAGACATTTTATCAACATGTTCACAACACTGTGTTATTAATTTCATCAATGACATTAGTTATTTTATTAATGTGTCCCTCTGTGTGTAGCTTCCCAGTTGGAGCAGTAATAACCCTGCAGCATCACTCAGTATGTGAAGCTGTTACATCGTAGTCTGTGACTCAGTCGGTGCTGTCATCGTACAGTCTGCTGACATCACACATGATGTCATACCCAAGTTCATTAGATCCATGTGGCACAGTGTAGCTGCACTAAACTTAGAAGATTAACGAAAACACAACGCTTCTTATTTTCAGGTGATTGAACACTAAAGAAAACACACTTATTATATAATATTCAATTTCTGACAATATATCCACCAAAATCCTTCACACTGGAGCTTTAACACAAAAAGCACAGACTGGAGAAAAGTAAAAAATAAATCAACATCATTTCTTTGTTCTTGTTTTCTAACAAAGCAAAGACTCATTTCATGAATGGAATAAACCACGTGGTGATTAATAGGATCAGAAAACAGGAAAACAATTTTCTTTGCTCTGATCTTTGCAGAGCCCCAACTTCATTTGTTTCTGCTGACAAACTTGTGTATTTGAAGCGTTACCCACTGAGCCCATGAATCATATTTTAGAGTGCACCTAAAGAAACTCAAACATTTACACAACAACTCAGGAGAAGATGTCAAAGTCCCGCCCACAATGTTTGACTGACAGCTGATCTCAGTGCAGTGAAGAAACGCCACAACAATCAGCTGTCAGCAACAAACATGGAGACTAAAGACAGAGTTTAACCCTTAAATGACTTCTGACTATTTCACTTCACACAACTCTGCAGTGGCTCCAGGAAGAAAAAGACAAAGTCCAGCATAGAGAGGCTGAGTGAATGTGGTCTGGACTCTGTGGAGGAGAGTCATGGTTTCAGAGACGCTGTAGAAGGACAGAATACCTGCACTGTGATCCAGGTACACTCCTACTCTGGAGGACTGAGGACCTGAGACACGAGTTTGGACTTTGTTGTGATAAAAGTTATAACTGATAATGTCACAATCTAACAACCAAGATTTGTCATTGAGTCCAAATATACATTCACTCCCTGCTCTGCTGATATTCTTGTATGCGACTGCTACATTAACTCCTCCTCTCAGCTCCACCTCCCAGTAACAACGTCCAGTCAGACTCTCTCTACTCAGGACCTGACAACATACAGTGAATCTGTCTGGGTGATCAGAATAAGACTGTTGTTCACTCATTACTGTCACTTTCCTGTTCCTCTCAGATAATAACAGCTGTGTGTGTGTTGTGTTTGGATCCAGTGTGATGTGACGTGAATATCTGAAGAACTCAGCTCTGGTCTTGGGCTCTGGTTGTGGCAGTAAAACATCCACTTGAGTCCCTGTCAGTGAGACGTTTGTCCATGTGTCCCTCAGAGCGTCCTGTAGTTTATCTCTGACTCCTGACACAGCCGCTGTCACGTCCTCAAAGTAGCGGCGAGGACGGATGTTGATGCTGGATGAGTGTGTGGCTTCACTGAGTGCTGACAGTGAGGGGTAGTTGTGTAGAAACTGGCTGTGATCCTCTGTGTGTGAGAGCTTCTTCAGCTCAGCGTCTTTCCTCTTCAGCTCAGTGATCTCCTGCTCCAGCTTCTCCTGAAGCTCTTTGACTCGACTCACTTCAGTTTCCTGCTGCCGTCTGAGCTGCTGCTTCACATCACAGCGTCTTTTCTCCATGAGACGGATCAGCTCAGTGAAGATCTTCTCACTGTGCTCCACTGCTTTATCAGCAGAGCGACTGATAGCCTCCACCTCCTGTTGGAGCAGCTTCACATCTTTCTCTGTGTCCTGGATTCTCTGCTGGATGTTTTGTCGACTCCCCTCCAGCTCTCTCTGCCTCTCAGTCCTTTCTGCTGCAGCTGACACTGTGTCGTGTCCTTTATGTTCATCCACAGAGCAGAGATAACAGATACACTGCTGATCAGTGCGGCAGAACATCTTCATCACCTCATCATGACGAGAGCAGATGTTCTCCTGCAGCTTCTTGGAGGGCTCCACCACCTTGTGTTTCTGTAATGGAGGCGAGTCACGATGAGGCTGGAGGTGTTTCTCACAGTAAGAGGCCACACACTGCAGACAGGACTTGAAGGCTTTCAGTTTCCTCCCAGTGCAGACATCACAGGCCACATCTTCAGCTCCAGCATAGCAGTGATCAGCAGGAGCAGCTTGGAGTCCAGTCTTCTTCAGTTTCTCCACTAAATCTGCTAACATGGTGCTTTTCATCAGGACAGGCCTCGGTGTGAAGCTCTGCCTACACTGAGGGCAGCTGTACATTCTCTTCTCATCCTCTCCATCCCAGAAGCTTTGAATACAGTTGATGCAGTAGCTGTGTCCACAGAGAAGAGTCCCCGGATCCTTCAGTAGATCCAGACAGATGGAACAAGAGAAGGTTTCTCGGTCCAGCTCAACTCCTCGCTGCGCCATTTCACCTCGTGACAGTGACTGTGTGACTTTCACTCTCTGAGAAGTGAAAGTAGTTTGAGCTCTGATCTCAGCATCATGTGATCCTGCAGTGAATGCAGCCTGTCAGCTCTGTGACGTCTCCACCATGTTGGTTCCACCCATCCTCTCAGTGTAGATGTGAAGGGGAGGAACAGAGTGGAGCTGGCTGTGTGTGTGTGAGAGCAGGAAGAGGAGGGAGGGCTGATTCCAGGACGACCAGCAGCACTTTGAACTTTGTTTCCTGCTTTCAAATGAAGCCTCAGTTCAACACGTGAAAACAGTTTGCAGTGGTTCAATCCTCGTTGGCTCCTCCTCCACGTGTCTCTGACTCGTCCTCAAAGCTTGTTCACTTTTCTTTTCCTGGTTAAAAGCAGCTGAGTGACGACAGGAAGTGATCAAACTAAAGTGTCATCAAAGAGCTGAGTTACTGTTGAATCATTTTCTCTCATATTTAATGATCCACTGTGAAACATCTGTGACAAAACATTTCACTTTCAATGGGCCTGAAACAAACCTGCATTTCTTCACAGCTTCAGACGGCAACACGTTCTTACACAGGACAAATAGCACAGTGTGATACTGCAGCACAGCTACTGATCAGGTTCTTATTTGTCGTTGCTGCTTTTTGATTTTCCTGTAACAGCAGTACTGACACTGGAACATCACATGCTCACTTTGTTTCCTTTGATTTAACAGTACGTTGATTTCTTCTTCTTCCAGCCTTTGTTTGGTGGCGTCGCTCCAGTTTCCTGCTTCATGTGTGGCAGTCTTTGCACACGGCACCACAGCTGTCCTTATATAGTGTTGAGGGGGCGTCTCCTGTGCTAGCAGGTGACTGATGGTCACTCAGCACACCTGGCTCAGAGCACATCTGGATGGTTAAGAAGGTTTGGTGCATCTGGAGTTGACTTGTCTGTTTTCTTTGAACCCTTTGAAACCTGGAGCCACGTCACTTTTCTTGTGCTGCTTTCAGACAAATATTTAACAGTCAAACTCTTGTGTGTCAAAGTCCAAATCTTTAAAGTTACCAGTGAACCTGACGCTGTCTTTTTCCTTTAATGTGACTTGTTGGCAAAATGTAGACCAAGCTAACTCACTGATTGCTTCATCAAAGCTCCCTCTGCTCCTGACCTTTATACTTCCCCGCAATATTACCGACTAAACAAAGTGTTGGCGACAGCAAACTGGTGTCATGTCTGTGTGACCACGCTGTTTGAGTGAGGAGCGACTGACAAACGCTCTTCTGCTCCAAACATCAACACTGGACTTTGTGGTGTCTGAGGAGGAAAAGTGCGTCAGCTGTGCTCTCAGATCAGTGTCACATTTCCTCCATCAGCTTTGTTTGAGACCCTGGAATGAAGACGGGAAGAAAAGATTTTGTCCGTGTTTGTTTGTTCATCATGTGAAGCTTCAGTTTGTTCACACGTGTAAGTAGCAAATAAACAAAATAATCATACAGTAGTAAAGAGACATAAAAAGACAGGTCACTAAAGGAAGCATGAAAACTGACAACAACATCTAATGATTTGATTGACATGTTGAAAAAGGAGCTGGAGGAAGAACAAACTTATTTATTCCCACCTCTTCTCCATAAATTAATAATAGTCAGTGATGTATCTCCCCGTCAGTATGAAGCTGTGCAAGAATTCATTCTCCCAAACCTGTTCTAATATGTGACATTAATTACCAATAATATTTGTCTGACAGTACAATATAACATAATTACTATAATACAGTCTTGTGTGTACACATACATATATATATCTTATATAGGTATTTTGTTTGTTTGTTTGTTGTTATTATTTGTTATTTTATGTGGGGACCACAGATGGAAACTAGTCAGCTAAATCTGGGTTAGGGTTATGAATCTCAGCCCTCCCTGTTATGAATCTCTTCTTGTGATTTGAGATTAATGTTTATAACACATGGTCCCTGTTAAATTAAATAAAGAAAAGATAAAAATAAAAAAATAGAAACTATTATTTCGAAACTTGTCAGGCAATGTTCACTTGTTCCACTGGCAGATTGTTTTCTTACTACAAGCTACAGCTGTACTATTTTACTGAGAACACAAGCAGCATGATGTTCATGTGTAGCATGACATCTAACATGACTAGCTTTTGTTGTTGTTCTTCATCTTAGGTCCGTCTCCATCCTGTGCTCCATCCACTGTGTTGCAGTTTATTTAAAACAAAAATAATGAAGCAGATTGTGTTTACAGTAAATGACTGGTTTGTTTTGTATTTTTAGTTGGCCTGGATGACATTTGGTTCTGCGCTTATATCACTTTGAATAGTAAGTGTAAATCAACCCAGGCTGCTCTTTGAGCTTTCATGTACTGACCGTCTGTGTGGCCAGCAGGGGGAGCTGCCAAAGATTAATTGAAAGATTTTTCACCAGTTTGCAAATCTGTTGCTTCCACAGCCTTAATCACTGGGGGTTACACTCTGACTACAACACAAAGTTCTCACATCTAGTTTTACAAGAGCTGACAGAGTAGAACATGGAATGAGTTACAGCAGGTGTGTGAACGATCAGTAGTCAGTGTTATTGGCAGTAACGGGGCCCCGTGGAGTCTTGGGCCGGCCCTGCATAAATATCACAGTCTAGTGATTAAAGTCATCTCATCTATCAGCAGATATTCTCACTCCTGCGTGTGCAGTTGTGAACCTCCTCCTCTGGACTGTGGCAACACTAACTCATTTAAAAACAACCTTCTGTTCGCCTGTGTGTGAACAGACGCGGGGCCAAACTCCTCTCATTAATGTAGTGATTTAAAGCTTCTTATCTTCATGACACTTCTACATCCTTGTTGAGGCTCTGACAAAGGCTAGGCAACAACTGGAGAGTGACCGTCTCCAGTGGGAGCAGGAGAGAGCCTCCCTGCTGGCGGAGGCAGAAACAAACAGAGCTGCACATGCCTCTGAGCTCAACAAGGAGAAGGAGGAGAGGAGCACCCTTGTTGAGGCTCTGACAAAGGCTAGGCAACAACTGGAGAGTGACTGTCTCCAATTGCAGCAACAGAAGTCTACCCTCACTGTTCAGCTTGAGTCGACCAAGAGTTACCACAGCAACAAAGTGGCTGCTCTAAAGCTGGAATACGAAGAGAAGATGGTGAGTGACTGTCTAAAATGGCAGAAGGAAAAAGCTCAGAGCCACTGAGCGCAACAAGGAGAAGGAGGAGAGGAGCACCCTTGTTGAGGCTCTGAACACGGCTAAGCAACAACTGGAGAGTGACCGTCTCCAATTGCAGCAACAGAAGTCTACCCTCACTGTTCAGCTTGAGTCGACCAAGAGTTACCACAGCAACAAAGTGGCTGCTCTAAAGCTGGAATACGAAGAGAAGATGGTGAGTGACTGTCTAAAATGGCAGAAGGAAAAAGCTCAGAGCCACTGAGCGCAACAAGGAGAAGGAGGAGAGGAGCACCCTTGTTGAGGCTCTGAACACGGCTAAGCAACAACTGGAGAGTGACCGTCTCCAGTGGGAGCAGGAGAGAGCCTCCCTGCTGGCGGAGGCAGAAACAAACAGAGCTGCACATGCCTCTGAGCTCAACAAGGAGAAGAAGGAGAGGAGAACCCTTGTTGAGGCTCTGAAGAAGGCTGAGGAGCAGTTGCAGAGGCAGCACAACATCTTTCAGGAAGAGAGAACATGTTTCCTTCAGGCCAGAGAGAACCTGGACGAGGCTCTGACAAAGCTTGAGGGGCAGTTGAGGGGCAGGGAGCGCAACAAGTGGTACAGGATCTTCACGGCTTGTTGCACTTCTCGCTCTGCTCGACAGGCACGCAGCAACACCTCTTAGATCTCGTGGGAGCACGTTAACCAGTCTTAACCCCAAAAGGTGATCTTTTGAGAGTTAGGACTTTCATCCACCCATCTTCCATCTGTTCTTCACGACATCTATTGCACGTCTGTCCGTCCTGGAAGAGGGATCCCTCCTCAGTTGCTCTTCCTGAGGTTTCTTCCTACCATTTAACCTTGTTAAAGGGGTTTTTTTGTGGGGAGTTTTGCCTCATCCGATGTGAGGGTCCAAAGGACAGAGGGATGTCGTGTCTGCAATTGTGATAATTGAAAGCCAGTCTGCAATTGTGATAATTGCCTTACACATTGAAGTGAATTCAATTGGATTTTACACTTTACACTTTTACACTCTTAACCCCAGGAGGTGATCTCTTGGGAGTTAGGAGTGTAAAAGTGTAAAGTTATGTTTAGCACATTCTTAAAAAATAAAAATAATTCGGCCATATTTGTTTGTCTGTTGAAACGTTAGTCATGTTTAATATTAGATGCTTTGTAAGATAAATGAATCAGGGGACAGGCACTAAGGAGTTGTCGTTTGCAAACTATAGCCTGAAAATATAAGTGGGCCTGCTATATGTTGGTCCAAATATTGGTATTTTGTCCAGGGATACATGTTGTTATTATTAAACGGAGGTTTGGGTTGGAGGGGTCTAAGATAAGGAGCAGATATGTGCAGATGATTACCAATTTAGATTTGTGGGTAATAACTGTGCACCTTTTTTTGGTTCAGTGTTTTGTATGTATCATTAATGGGATGCTGCAAACACATGTTTAGCATCATTCTATATCGTTTTATATATTAGAGCCATACACATGCTCAGTCTGGAATAGTGGAACTCTGAACATACAGATTCATCAGTGGAGTCAGGTTTGTTTTCCTCTAAAATATTCTACTTTTTAACTTGGATTCCCCGCCATCAAAAATGGTAGATGTCGGCAAAGTCCCATTAGTCTGTTTTCATTGTCCAGGCCGGTCTAACTGCTTCAGAACCTTTAACACAATTTTATACTTATTCTCACATAAAGATTTTAAACTTAAAGCTGCACTAATCAATATGTTTAAGATAACACAGATCAATGACAGTGTGTAATGTGGACAAAACGGCAAAACATTGTACGTTTCTGCAAACCACAGATACGTTGCATTTGTGTTGCTGGTACGTTGACACTTTACGTTTCTTTACATTGTTATTGTGTGGTGAAGTTTAGGTACAAAAAATACTTGGTCATGGTTAGAAAAAGATCATCTTTTGGCAGGGGCTGCAGCGATATCTCTGTCAAAAACAACCACATTCCGTGCCACTATCCCGGCCGGAAATCCAGCACTGTCTTCTCAGATAAAAACAACCTCTTACTGTGCCTTTTTCATGGTTAGAAAACACCGTGTTTGGACTTAAAAAGCTGGTTTTGATGGCACGATCACAGAAAAGTAATGCAGCAGTGTCTCAGTAAAAAACAAGCTCTTTTTGTAGGACTGTACTCAATGGAAAAACAGCAACAAATTGTGGAGGACACTCATGTTTGGGGACTAAAAAGCTGCTGGAAATGCAGCAATGACTTGCTAAAAGACATCTGGTTTTGTTGTTTGTTGGTCTCTAACTGTGGCCTGCAGCTTGGCTGGTATATGTTGGTCCAAATATTGTTATGTCATGTCCAGGGTTACATGTTGGTCATCCAAAGAAAAGCAGTGATGACTAAAGTGGCTGAAGAGCTTAACGAAAGGCAGGTTTATTCTTTGTCACAGAACTTTCAAAAACAGCTGCAAATCAAAGTTTCGCCACAAAGAAACGTACGAGAATATTTGAAAACCCAGTAAAAATATATCAGTCAAAATGATGACTTATGTCCATAAATTAAAGGGCCAATAACAGTCCTGTTTCTTAGTGTCAGCAAAGTGCGGTCCACGCACTTATTGAAAAATTAAAGTGTAGAGAAAGAGAGACAGAGTATTGATGGAGAGTGAGAAACTCCAGAGGGAACAAAACAAACATTGTTTGACATGATACACAGGTTATTGTATTGTATTGTTCAAGTTAATTTTGCTTTTTATAGCTCGACATCTGGTTACTATCTGGTTAATTTTTAAGAAAAAATAAACCCAAAATGATGTGACATACAAGATGTCTTTACGTTTAGTTCAGCAATGACTGATGCACAATAGCAGTACACAGCACTGAGGCAAAGACTCTAGGAGCATCACTGCCACCACTGACAGTCCCTCTATTTCTGTCTCTATGTCTCTCTGCCTCTCTCTCAGGCTGACATATAGGACGCCTTGCCAAGAAGCTGTCAGTCTGTTTGCACTGTGTTCTGAATGATATGGGCATGTGATTGCTCAATCCAGCCCTGCTCTGGCAAAGTGTTTACTTCTTCATGCACGTTGCAGAGTACCAGGAGATCCTCTGGTTGGCCTGAGTCATATGAAGAGAGAAAAAACAGCACTCCCCTTATGTACTTGTTGGCATTGTGTAAGACTGGCACAGTTTCACGCATAGATAAATATATATTGGATATACAGGAGTAAAGTCACTTTGATCGTTTTTTTCGGCAGCTAAGATTGTTTCTAAACTGTAGGAGCTAACTTTAATAACAACTTGGCAAACCTTTATCACGTATTCCTCCCACAGTGGTGGCTGCACTTTCCATCATCTGGTTTGAGACAGGTCACATGACATCGACCATCCATTATGTATGACAAGTGAAAGCACTTCAGTAATATTATTTTCATTTTACAGCCTACATAACTGGTTTCGTCAGAATATTTCCAACAGATTCACAGTGTAAAAACAAAACAACTGTCTCTAACAGTCTTATATTCTCTACTAACCCCTCAGGGCTGAAACATTAAGCCAATGGAGAAGTGTCAAAAACTGCAGTTCCTTGAATGGCCACTTGAGGCTCACTCCAAAACAGAGCCGATCCCAATATTAAAATGTCCAACTTTACAGTGGAAATAAACATGTTTGCAGCCTGGTACAAACAGTTTTGGACTCTATAGCTAATTTCCCAGGTCATGACAACTGTTGGTGGGTTGAATTTTTATACAACTCACCTGTTTACATTTTACGGATTAAAGTTGTGCATAATAATTGAGGGTGTGGCAGCTTTGAGTGAAAATCTGTATAACCGGACATTATGGGTTCTTGAGGCAAATGTGTTCCTCATGAGGAGAGGCATCTCTGTGCAAAGTTTCATGTCTCTACTACATACGGGGCATGAGATATGCCCATTCAAAGTTTGACATTTCACCTTTGGCCAACTGATGTAATATTGCTTCATTCGCATCCTCCCATGACCCTCTACCACTGTGCCAAATCTCATACGGATTGACCAAGTCACTGAGGAGAAAAACGTGGAACAGACACACAGACACACCCACAGACAGGGTTTTCATCATTATACAGTAAGATAGTAAGATAAATAGTTTAGGGCCCAACATTGACCCCTGGGGGACACCCCAAACAATGTCCAAACATTAACAACAAACATCACCCAGCATAACAAACTGCTGTGTCTTCTGTAGATAGCTTTAAATCCAGTCTGACGCAATAGCTCTGATGCCGTATCTTTCCAGCTTTTTTTTAGTAATATATCATGGCTGATTGTGTCAAAGGCTTTTTAATATCAATACATTTTCCAACTGCATATTTCTTTTGCTCAATAGCATTTGTGATTTCTTCAATTGCTTCTATTATTGCTAGTGATGTTGACCTGCTTGGTCTGAAACCATATTGACTGTCAGAGAGTACTGCACTGCTTTAAAAACCAACATGACTATATAAAGAATATTACAACATGGGCTCATGAACACTTTGGAAGACCACTGTCAGTAAACACAGTTCGTTACTAGGTCTACAAATACAAGTTAAGGCCCAACCATGGAAAGTGAACGCTGAAAGCTACATACAGGTTTTGGAGCAACATATCTGCCATCCAGATGAAGTATCTTGCTTATTGGCAAGACAACGGCAAGACCCTTCCTGCATGTGTTCTCACAGCGCGGCTTCATAGTTAAAGAGTGAGGGCACTAGACTGCCTCCCATTGAGTATGTGCGGTGAGTTATTAAGCACAAACTACAACAATGGAGACCCTGAACTTTAGACCAACTGAAGTCATATATTGAGCAAAAATGGGAAAAGAATTCGACTTTTAAAACCTCAACAGTTTGTGTCCTCACTTCCCAAACACTTACTGAGTGCTAAGCTTGCAACTGACTAACAGTAGTAGGCTTTAGTCTGTGACCAGGGAGAGGGCCCTGGTCACAGACTAAAGCCTACAACAGTATACTGTTGGTCAGTTGCAAGCTTTTGAGTACAGTTTCATGTAGTCATGTACACTACAATCCTCCTTAGCAGGATTAACTCCGAAGCAGGATTAACTCGAACTACAAGTGTACAAGTCTCCACTTGTTAATCCTTAACAAGTGTAGACTTGTACACTTGTAGTTCGAGTTAATCCCCCTTAGGAGGATTAACAAGTGTAGACTTGTATACTTGTTAATCCTCCTAAAAGGATTAACAATTGTACAAGTCTACACTTGTTAATCCTCCTAAGGGATTAACAAGTGTACAAGTCTACACTTGTCGTACAAGTGTTTGTACACTTGTAGTTAAACTTGTACACTTGTTAATCCTCCTAAGGAGAGTGTAGACTTGTACACTTGTAGTTTGAGTTAATCCCCTTTAGGAGGATTAACAAGTGTAGACTTGTACGCTTGTTAATCCTCCTAAAAGGATTAACAAGTGTACAAGTCGACACTTGTTAATCCTTAACAAGTGTCGACTTGTACACTTGTTAATCCTCCTAAAAGGATTAACAAGTGTAGACTTGTACACTTGTTAATCCTCCTAAAAGGATTAACAAGTGTACAAGTCTACACTTGTCGTACAAGTGTTTGTACACTTGTAGTTAGACTTGTACACTTGTTAATCCTCCTAAAAGGATTAACAACTACGACTACGACTTGTAGTTCGAGTTAATCCTCCTTATCACTTTGTTCTGCTCCAACCAGCTGCCTCCTCTATTTCTTCCAGGCCTCCTTCACTGAAACTCCATTGTCTCCTCACCCTCTCCACCTCACCTCACCTTCACTGTCTCTGGACTCCTTCCTTCCACTGTCCCACCATCCCGGACCCAAACCCCCTTTGAGAACCACCAATCCCCCACTACGTCACCCTGGATCACTCTGTTCTCTCAGACAGATCTCCCTCAGTGCTTTCAACCCCAAAACCCCTCTCGGATGGGCTTTAGTGGACTGACTCCACTGTGAGTGTGCAAGCTATCTTTACAGTTTTAGTATAGCTGGATTCAGTACAACCACACCTTTCCAACACGCCATCATATGTGTTGCTATGACAATCCATGGCAGAGATATTGCAAAGTAATTGTGAGCATTCTACATAGATGCCCATCTTTTACATTTTCGCCTTTTTTTTTTAATGTGGTATGTGTTTATAAGTCTGTATTTCCTATTTGCATTGAGATATTTGCATTCTGTTTTTTTTCCATCATGTAGAGGGATATCCTGCCATCAGGCATGACAAGTTTGGTAGCTCTCAGAGCTTGCATTGTCAATTTACATGGATTTATAGGACTTAACCTCCACTCGGCCAGGCTTTTTTGGAGCGCTTTTTTAGTTTTCCTATGGGGTTATGAATCAAGTGATGGCACACAGAAAGCTACCACCAGTGCAAGGCTATCACATTTTTTCTAACATTAGAGATGTATACCTTGCTAAAAATCACGATGAGAATTATTCCCCCCAGGTGGTACCGACCAACCCTGCTGGCTCACGGACTAAACTGAGGAAATTAATTCATGCACACCATTGTAAAGTTTCAGTCATTTCATTGACAGTTAATTTGATTACACTGGAGTATTTTTTTACGCAACAGTGAATGAACAAACAAATACATGTTTAATTTTGTAAATAGAGCAGCAACAATTATTAATCAATTACTAAATTAATTGCCAACTATTTTAATAAATGACTAGTCATTTTGAGTAGTTAAGAGAAAAAAAAGTAAATTCTCTGAATTCAGTTTCTTAAATGTAAACAATTTCTGGTTTCAGATGTTTACTATGAATCTGAATATTTTCTGGTTTCAGCTTGTTAACTGTGAATGTTTCCTGGTTTCTTTGCTCCTCTATGACAGTAAACTGAATATCTTGGTGTTGTGGACCAAACAAGACATTTGAGGATGCCATCTTTGCTTTGAGAAACACTGCATTTTTTCAACATTTTATTGACCAAACAACTAATCGAGAAAATAACTGACATTGACCCTCTTGTGGGATTCACAGTAGTGTCTGCAGTGGTAATTTTCTGAAAGTTCACAAGTTGTGTACATGACTGGTGAACTCTGAGCTTTCAGAAAATGACATAAACACGAGTACAAGTACAAACATCCGTCAAGTGTGATAAATTACAGGAAACATGGCAAATTCACTAATTCAATTATATCAAAGGTCTAACTATGTCAGAAACAAAAGAATACAGACCTCTCTTAAAACCGCAAAGCGTACCAAAAATACAAAAGTCTGTCAGGTAGAACAAGTCAGAGGAAACACAACAAATTCAGTTCTTCATTTAGGCCAAAGGTCTCCACTGTGTTATGGTGTGAACTTTGAATGCTGTGAGTTGATGATGTCACCACCTCTAAGAGAGGGTGAGATTTTTTTTCTATACCCCAAAACATTAGTGATGCTGCAGACCTCCAAAAGAAAAAATAGATACAGTATCTCACACAAAATAGATACAGTATCTCCCATTTTTTGGAAATATTTCATTATATCTTGTCATGGGACAACACTATAGAAATGCCAACCATTATTATCTATTATCTAGATTTCATGTCCCAAGTCAAACGGGAACAAAAGATAATATTGCTCTCCCCATTCACTGCCATTCATATTTTTTCCGATCTAAGGTCCCATGAGCTCTACCGGAAGGGGCGTGACTTCGGCACTCTATGGTTGGGAGCTGCATGAGTGCTGCCGGCTCTGGGGAGCTCGGTTCATTTAGGGAAACATGAATTCCAAGCAGAGCATGATCGCCCCTCTTCAGAAACTGAGCCGCAATGCAGTTTTCCAACATGATAATGACCCAAAACACACCTAGTAGATGACAACTGACTTGCTGAGGAAACTGAAGGTGAAGGTGAAGGACTGGCCAAGTATGTATCCAGCCCTAGACTCACCTGTGCACCTGTGGGGCATCCTCAAGCTGAAGGTGGAGGAGCGCAAGGTGTCTTCACATCCATCTGCTCCATGACGTCATCATGGAGGAGTGGGAGAGGATTTCTGAAGCAACCTGTGAGCTCTGGTGAATTCCAGGCCCAAAAGGGTTAAGGCAGTGCTAGATAATAATGGTTGGCACACAAAATATTGACACTTTAGGCACAATTTGGACATGTTCACTGTGGGGTGTACTCACTTATGTTGCCAGCTGTTTAGATGTCGATGGCTGTGTTTTGAGTCATTTTCAGAGGAAGGTAAATCTATACTACTATACAAGCTGTACACTGACTACTTTAAGTTATATCAAAGTGT
This sequence comes from Epinephelus cyanopodus, assembly GCA_026686955.1. Classification (NCBI taxonomy): domain Eukaryota; kingdom Metazoa; phylum Chordata; class Actinopteri; order Perciformes; family Serranidae; genus Epinephelus; species Epinephelus cyanopodus. Next base: position 1,022,661 of record CM048920.1, read on the forward strand.
CATTTCTATAGTGTTGTCCCATGACAAGATATAATGAAATATTTCCAAAAATGGGAGGGGTGTACTCACTTATGTGATACTGTAGGTTTGGCCTTCTATCACTATCTCTGAAAATTGGAGAGGGAAACACATTCCATGTGGTGCTTCTACAGTATCTTTACTTGCTTGCCCAGGATTTGACTAAGGGTCCATTTTGGTAGTTAACCAAGAGACAGGCCACTGCGTACAGTTGATTGATGCTGCCTGTGAGTGAAAGAGGGATGACTGTGCTGAATATTTTGTGCTCCTTCACCCTTCGAATGAGCCGCTCAACATGCACTCTCAGTCTTGCAATGGATTGTGTCTCCTGACCTCCCGCCCAGACAGTTGTGCTCTCTTGGAGAGAAAGGCAGGTATGTGGACCTTGCAGGGACACAGTCCTCCACAAGGAAACCCTTGTCCACCATGATGGCTGCTGTTGGTTTGAGGAGAGACACAATGCCAGACTGCTTCAGGATCTCTTTGTCACTGATGGAGCCTTCATAAAGAGACGACACAAAGGTTACTGCACCATGAGGGGCCGTGCCAATCAGGCCTTTGAAGGTGCAGTGGGATTTGTGGTGGAGAACACCTCACTCTGCAGGAGAAGAGAGTTTGGTGTTTGGCAGCGCAGCTCCGTGCAGTCTAACACCACTTGTGCATCACAGTAGTTCTGAAAAACATCTGGCAGGTGAGCCTTCACTTTCTCCTCAGACAGCCAAATGCCCACAGCTCCAAGTACAGTGTAAAGAAAGTTTGCCCATGTGTTGATGATGCAGCTCACAGTTGACTGGTGGATTTTGAATCTGCGGGCCAGATCTCTCTGCATCAGACCCAAGGACAGATAGGTCATAAACAGGAAAAACTCATCAATGGGCTGAAGAGACTGTAAAAGGAAGAAAATACAGTGCATTTTAGATATTTTTATTACTCATTACACAGACAGACCTTAACTTACATAACTAATTATAGTTTAAATGAATTAAGTTGAAAATAAGAGCAATTACATTTCTCACTCAATAAGGCCAGAAAAATAAATTTACCGTTGCACCAGCAGTGTGAGGGACCTCTTTAGTCCAAGCTGCAGTCCGAGCTCTTGTCACACGCACAATCTTGTGTGTTGCTGGCTCTATCTGCTTCCAAAAGGCCATCAGGTGGGCGTGACTCGCAAACCTGTGGGGCATATGTAAATGCAGATATGATCAAGATATCAAGGTTGTTATCATTCTTCTTATTATTATATGTCATGCTACACGCTAGGTTATACAACATACATACAAATAATTAGAGTATGATAGGATAAAATATAAAGCAAAACAAAGTAAAACAACACAGTTACTTAGATATATGAATGTATACACTGAAGAAATGAAAATCTGTAGATCATTTTATGAATTTTTGTCAGGTCGAGTGTAAACAGTAGCAATAAAATGGTGATAATACGGTCGACATCTTTCCAAAGTTAGTTATGTAAGTTATGGTCCGTCTGTGTAATGAGTAATAAAAATATATAAAATGCACTGTATTTTCTTCCTTTTACAATCTCTTCAGCCCATTGATGAGTTTTTCCTGTGAGCCGCATCACCGACACATGGACTAACTTTCTTTACACTGTACTTGGAGCTGTGGGCATTTGGCTGTCTGAGGAGAAAGTGAAGGCTCACCTGCCAGATGTTTTTCTGAACTACTGTGATGCACAAACCGCTCATGGTGAAATAACCTTTCTGATTACGTATAATAATAAAACCACATGACCACCAGTTCAGCATATGGACAGCATCATAGTTGTAATTTTGTAATATTAAAACGAGATATTAGGGCAGTAAATAAAAAGGGGATACACAAAATTGCTTAGTCAACGCTAGTGTTTACATACTTTTCTAGAAACCTGACAAACACTGCTGACATTTTAGCTTATCTTGTGTATTGCTGCTGTCTTTAAAACAATTCAGCTGCTGAGAGACGAGAGCCCTTTGTGACTCGTTCCATCCAAAGACTCCACAGGTCCAATGTGTTTTTAAAGTTTATTGTAACAAAAAGTCAAAAGGGCAAACAAGCAGTCCAAGCAAAAAAAATAATGATGGTAAACTGAAATAGATAGCGACCGAACGTGGATAAACAAACATAAGTACGGTCAACAAAAAATATGAGGCTCTCTCTCCCTCTGTGTCTTTCTTTCCTTCTTCCTTTCAAGAAAAGATAACCACACCCCTGGCTGTGCCCAACACAAATGACGTAATCAATGGAAATGACGTAAAACCTAAAGCAAAATGGCAAGAAATATATTTTAGCTGCTACATTGTGTAAAACCTTATTTCATCATCTGAAGCAGCAAACCGCTCCAGACCGAACTTGTTACTGATGGCCATTTCCTCCAGTTGTTTACGGAGGCTCTGTATTTCAGCGCGCAGGTCCTCGGGGTTGTCCAGGGCGAGATCAAGAGCAGCAGGTTCAGAAGCGGAGCAGTAGTCGTGGTCTGGGTAATGTGACGTTACGTCCATTGGGGGGTCCTCAATTTGGTTTAAGTCCGTGTTTTGTCCTTCTGTCCTTTGCCAAACTCCGGGCCGAGGGACAGGCAGAGTAAAGTTATTCCATTCAAAAAGAACTGGCACGGCTCCATTTTTCAGTCGTCTGCGTCCGGCTGGCGTTGGTGGCTCAATCAGGTCTGAACTCTGAAAATGACAGCTGCAGACTCTTGTGAGCGACACATACGCGACCTCCTCCTGTGTACTCTTGAGTCTTTCTGATTAAAAAGTTTATATCTCAACAGTTTTACCACAAAGTATGACTTTCTTGACCTTAAAGATTTACATTCATGAACAACATATTTAGATTTCGTGTCCCAACTCAAACGGGATCAAAAGATAATATTGCTCTCCCCATTCACTGCCATTCATATTTTTTCCGATCTAAGGTCCCATGAGCTCTACCAGAAGGGGCGTGACTTAGGCACTCTGTGTGTACGTGTCACAAATTCCATGTCAACATTTCTGTGACCAGGACAAATTTTCCTACATTTTGTGGTATAAATTGTGTATGTACAGTGAAAATTGTGGCCGTATGAGCGAGTTGAAAAGAAAATTTCTTGATGAGTTTACAGCTGCTCTTCACTCTAGTGATGACATCACCCACTCTAGCTCACACAATACACACCCATTATAAAGTCTGAGAAGGGCCGAAAACTTCACGTAAGTTAAACTGACTTTGTAGAAAAACTAAAAGAGATATTGAAAATTTGAATCACATCCTGAAAGTCGACGACAGCGTCAACGTTTGAGAGTTGGAACGGAGTTTCTTCGTCAATGTATGAATTCGTGACGTGTGGGTGAAGATGAGTGAGTTTGAAGGATTTTCTCATTGACTTCCACTATAACCAAGTTTCAGAAAACGCTGAATATTTTTGAAAGTATGAATGGGATTGAAAAGTTGAATCATGTGTAAAAAGCCAGCAAAATGATGAATATTTTCCATTTTGAATGGAGCTTCTAGCTGAAAGTATGAGTCGGTAGTCACAGTTTGAAAAAAGGTGAAATTTTTAAATTTTTGAGGATTTTGTAATGCATTCCCAATGGGAAAAGGATTTGGGAAAAATCGGAAATATCTCGGAAAGTATGAACGTTAGGAAAAAAGTGAATACATCCATAAATCTCCTAATCCAGCTGAACGTTTTCATGTTTGAACGGTTGAAAAATGGAAAAATTTGAAAGTTTCCGATAATGTCCTAATGAATCTGAATCAGAAGAAGTTTGAATGGTTTCAGTTGGTTGAACGGTATTAAAGATAACTGATGTTGAAAAACGCGGCGGAAGAATAATAATAAGAAAAATAAAGAATTTTGGTAGTAGAAGAACATAGATGCTTGCAGCATTCACACCCAATAACACCACAAACACAGGAGCTGAATTTCAACAGTGTATTAACTGAAATTGCACATATTCCACTTGGCAGAACTAGAAAAAACACAGTATGAAAAATAAAATAAACCCCAAACAAAAAGGACCCGGGTATTTTTAGTCTTTAGTCTGGGTTACCCTGAGTGCCCTCTTCAAGTTGTTGTTCTTTAAGCAAGCTTGCATTAAGGTGCGTTGGCGTTGGAGCTCATGAAGTAAACAAACCAGCCGCAAGGTTGCCTCCTTGTGTGAAAACAGTCTGTAGAAATCGCGCTGCTCGGCCGTGACACAGGCTGCAACAATAGCGCAGCACAGCAGCGACGAGTAGCAGGCAGCCCCGCTCCGCAGACCGCAGACCACACTCAGGACCCAGCAGCACGTCCGCTGCAGCTCCTCCCAACCGCAGGTGAAGAAGAATGCGGCCAGCGTCTCTCCCTCTGATGAGGCAGGCGAGCCAGGCTAATTAGCTGGGCACACGAGCTAACGTTAGGCTAATTAGCTGGGCACACGAGCTAACGTTAGGCTAATTAGCTGGGCACACGAGCTAACGTTAGGCTAATTAGCTTGCCTCGTAGTTGCAAAAACACACTTCGTCGACAATAAACAGTCTCTAACTCACACACGCCGGCAGCAACGTTACACCGTCTCTGGCTCACACACGTAGGAGCGCGTTGGTCCACAACAGTCTTTAGTTCAACATAAAAGTAGGAAAAACATGATATATGTTAAATTAGGCTCCGACGGCCGCTCGGCTCCACAGCATGCAGCGTGTCTGTCCGCTCGTCCCCGTCAGTACGTCTTTGTTACGTTACCCTTGCAAAAAGGTCAACAGGAAGTCAACTCCTCCGGGTTATTAACTCCTTTAAGTAATAATTCACAATTAAAACGAGAGACGAATATAACAAAACTGATGTGAAACATATGAATCAGGCTATTACATACATATCATCAGATATCATTCTGTTCATATTTTCAAATATAATCAAACTGGTATCCAATAGCAACAATAGAACCCTCATAATATGAGGGTTCTATTGTTGCTATTGAAGCCTTTGTGACATCACAGCGCACATTCTGAGAGTTACTAAGTAAGAGCTGATCCGTGTTTCAGACTCAGGTTCCACGTCAGGACTTTTATTCCACGGAAATGGAGCCCAGGGTAGATTTTTATCTCTGTTCACTTGAAGGACAACTTCAAAGTGAACTGGGTGATGAGGACGCCAAGGTCACCGAAAGTGCCGTTGAGGGTAGACTCCTCCTCGATATCAAGGAGGACATAGTGGCCACTTTCCTCAACAGACTCATGGCACAGCCGGAGCACAGCCACAGCGAACTTCAAGACCAACTGGAGCACCAGAAATCGGAGAACAAGAAGCTTGCAGCAGCCTTGAAAAAGGCAGAGGAGCTGCTAGGAACTGAGCGCGCCAGCTTCCAGCTTGAGGCGGAGAAATCCCAAGCCTCTCACGAGGCTGAGATGGCCAAACAGGGAGACGCCAACAAGAAGCTCACCTTGTCTCTGAGGACGGCGCAAAAGGAATTGGACGTGAGACAGTGCCAGTGGCAGCAAGAGAAGTTTGTCCTCACTTCTCGGCTTGAGTCGACCAAGAGGAACCACAACAACAACGTGGCTGCTCTACAGCTAGAACATGAACAGAAGCTGGTGAATGACTGTCTAAAATGGCAGAGGGAGAGAATCTCCCTGCTGGCGGAGGCAGACAAGAACAGAGCTGCTCATGCCACTGAGCTCAACAAGGAGAAGGAGGAGAGGAGCACCCTTGTTGAGGCTCTGACAAAGGCTAGGCAACAACTGGAGAGTGACCGTCTCCAATGGAAGCGGGAGAAGTCTGCCCTCACTTTTCAGCTTGAGTTTACCAAGAGGAACCACGACGACAACGTGGCTGCTCTAAAGCTGGAATACGACCAGAAGGTGGAGAGTGACTGTCTACAAAGCCAGAAAGAGAGATCCTCCCTGCTGGCAATGGCAAAAAAGCTCAGAGCCACTGAGCGCAACAAGGAGAAGGAGGAGAGGAGCACCCTTGTTGAGGCTCTGAACACAGCTAAGCAACAACTGGAGAGTGACCGTCTCCAGTGGGAGCAGGAGAGAGCCTCCCTGCTGGCGGAGGCAGAAACAAACAGAGCTGCACATGCCTCTGAGCTCAACAAGGAGAAGAAGGAGAGGAGAACCCTTGTTGAGGCTCTGAAGAAGGCTGAGGAGCAGTTGCAGAGGCAGCACAACATCTTTCAGGAAGAGAGAACATGTTTCCTTCAGGCCAGAGAGAACCTGGACGAGGCTCTGACAAAGCTTGAGGGGCAGTTGAGGGGCAGGGAGCGCAACAAGTGGTACAGGATCTTCACGGCTTGTTGCACTTCTCGCTCTGCTCGACAGGCACGCAGCAACACCTCTTAGATCTTGTGGGAGCACGTTAACCAGTCTTAACCCCAAAAGGTGATCTTTTGAGAGTTAGGACTTTCATCCACCCATCTTCCATCTGTTCTTCACGACATCTATTGCACGTCTGTCCGTCCTGGAAGAGGGATCCCTCCTCAGTTGCTCTTCCTGAGGTTTCTTCCTACCATTTAACCTTGTTAAAGGGGTTTTTTGTGGGGAGTTTTGCCTCATCCGATGTGAGGGTCCAAAGGACAGAGGGATGTCGTGTCTGCAATTGTGATAATTGAAAGCCAGTCTGCAATTGTGATAATTGAAAGCCAGTCTGCAATTGTGATAATTGCCTTACACATTGAAGTGAATTCAATTGGATTTTACACTTTACACTTTTACACTCTTAACCCCAGGAGGTGATCTCTTGGGAGTTAGGAGTGTAAAAGTGTAAAGTTATGTTTAGCACATTCTTAAAAAAATAAAAATAATTCGGCCATATTTGTTTGTCTGTTGAAACGTTAGTCATGTTTAATATTAGATGCTTTGTAAGATAAATGAATCAGGGGACAGGCACTAAGGAGTTGTCGTTTGCAAACTATAGCCTGAAAATATAAGTGGGCCTGCTATATGTTGGTCCAAATATTGGTATTTTGTCCAGGGATACATGTTGTTATTATTAAAGGGAGGTTTGGGTTGGAGGGGTCTAAGATAAGGAGCAGATATGTGCAGATGATTACCAATTTAGATTTGTGGGTAATAACTGTGCACCTTTTTTTGGTTCAGTGTTTTGTACGTATCATTAATGGGATGCTGCAAACACATGTTTAGCATCATTCTATATCGTTTTATATTAGAGCCATACACATGCTCAGTCTGGAATAGTGGAACTCTGAACATACAGATTCATCAGTGGAGTCAGGTTTGTTTTCCTCTAAAATATTCTACTTTTTAACTTGGATTCCCCGCCATCAAAAATGGTAGATGTCGGCAAAGTCCCATTAGTCTGTTTTCATTGTCCAGGCCGGTCTAACTGCTTCAGAAACCTTTAACACAATTTTATACTTATTCTCACATAAAGATTTTAAACTTCAAGCTGCACTAATCAATATGTTTAAGATAACACAGATCAATGACAGTGTGTAATGTGGACAAAACGGCAAAACATTGTACGTTTCTGCAAACCACAGATACGTTGCATTTGTGTTGCTGGTACGTTGACACTTTACGTTTCTTTACATTGTTATTGTGTGGTGAAGTTTAGGTACAAAAATACTTGGTCATGGTTAGAAAAAGATCATCTTTTGGCAGGGGCTGCAGCGATATCTCTGTCAAAAACAACCACATTCCGTGCCACTATCCCGTCCGGAAATCCAGCACTGTCTTCTCAGATAAAAACAACCTCTTACTGTGCCTTTTTCATGGTTAGAAAACACCGTGTTTGGACTTAAAAAGCTGGTTTTGATGGCACGATCACAGAAAAGTAATGCTGCAGTGTCTCAGTAAAAAACAAGCTCTTTTTGTAGGACTGTACTCAATGGAAAAACAGCAACAAATTGTGGAGGACACTCATGTTTGGGGACTAAAAAGCTGCTGGAAATGCAGCAATGACTTGCTAAAAGACATCTGGTTTTGTTGTTTGTTGGTCTCTAACTGGCCTGCAGCTTGGCTGGTATATGTTGTCCAAATATTGTTATGTCATGTCCAGGGTTACATGTTGGTCATCCAAAGAAAAGCAGTGATGACTAAAGTGGCTGAAGAGCTTAACGAAAGGCAGGTTTATTCTTTGTCACAGAACTTTCAAAAACAGCTGCAAATCAAAGTTTCGGCACAAAGAAACGTACGAGAATATTTGAAAACCCAGTAAAAATATATCAGTCAAAATGATGACTTATGTCCATAAATTAAAGGGCCAATAACAGTCCTGTTTCTTAGTGTCAGCAAAGTGCGGTCCATGCACTTATTGAAAAATTAAAGTGTAGAGAAAGAGAGACAGAGTATTGATGGAGAGTGAGAAACTCCAGAGGGAACAAAACAAACATTGTTTGACATGATACACAGGTTATTGTATTGTATTGTTCAAGTTAATTTTGCTTTTTATAGCTCGACATCTGGTTACTATCTGGTTAATTTTTAAGAAAAAATAAACCCAAAATGATGTGACATACAAGATGTCTTTACGTTTAGTTCAGCAATGACTGATGCACAATAGCAGTACACAGCACTGAGGCAAAGACTCTAGGAGCATCACCGCCACCACTGACAGTCCCTCTATTTCTGCCTCTATGTCTCTCTGTCTCTCTCTCAGGCTGACATATAGGACGCCTTGCCAAGAAGCTGTCAGTCTGTTTGCACTGTGTTCTGAATGATATGCATGTGATTGCTCAATCCAGCCCTGCTCTGGCAAAGTGTTTACTTCTTCATGCACGTTGCAGAGTACCAGGAGATCCTCTGGTTGGCCTGCGTCATATGAAGAGAGAAAAAACAGCACTCCTTATGTACTTGTTGGCACTGTGTAGGGCAACAGATAAAAATAATACAATGTACTTGTTGGCACTGTGTAAGACTGGCACAGTTTCACGCATAGATAAATATATATTGGATATACAGGAGTAAAGTCACTTTGATCGTTTTTTTCGGCAGCTAAGATTGTTTCTAAACTGTAGGAGCTAACTTTAATAACAACTTGGCAAACCTTTATCACGTATTCCTCCCACAGTGGTGGCTGCACTTTCCATCATCTGGTTTGAGACAGGTCACATGACATCAACCATCCATTATGTATGACAAGTGAAAGCACTTCAGTAATATTATTTTCATTTTACAGCCTACATAACTGGTTTCGTCAGAATATTTCCAACAGATTCACAGTGTAAAAACAAAACAACTGTCTCTAACAGTCTTATATTCTCTACTAACCCCCTCAGGGCTGAAACATTAAGCCAATGGAGAAGTGTCAAAAACTGCAGTTCCTTGAATGGCCACTTGAGGCTCACTCCAAAACAGAGCCGATCCCAATATTAAAATGTCCAACTTTACAGTGGAAATAAACATGTTTGCAGCCTGGTACAAACAGTTTTGGACTCTATAGCTAATTTCCCAGGTCATGACAACTGTTGGTGTGGGTTGAATTTTTATACAACTCACCTGTTTACATTTTACGGATTAAAGTTGTGCATAATAATTGAGGGTGTGGCAGCTTTGAGTGAAAATCTGTATAACCGGACATTATGGGTTCTTGAGGCAAATGTGTTCCTCATGAGGAGAGGCATCTCTGTGCAAAGTTTCATGTCTCTACTACATACGGGGCATGAGATATGCCCATTCAAAGTTTGACATTTCACCTTTGGCCAACTGATGTAATATTGCTTCATTCGCATCCTCCCATGACCCTCTACCACTGTGCCAAATCTCATACGGATTGACCAAGTCACTGAGGAGAAAAAAGTGGAACAGACACACAGACACACCCACAGACAGGGTTTTCATCATTATACAGTAAGATAGTAAGATAAATAGTTTAGGGCCCAACATTGACCCCTGGGGGACACCCCAAACAATGTCCAAACATTAACAACAAACATCACCCAGCGTAACAAACTGCTGTGTCTTCTGTAGATAGCTTTAAATCCAGTCTGACGCAATAGCTCTGATGCCGTATCTTTCCAGCTTTTTTTAGTAATATATCATGGCTGATTGTGTCAAAGGCTTTCTTAATATCAATACATTTTCCAACTGCATATTTCTTTTGCTCAATAGCATTTGTGATTTCTTCAATTGCTTCTATTATTGCTAGTGATGTTGACCTGCTTGGTCTGAAACCATATTGACTGTCAGAGAGTACTGCACTGCTTTAAAAACCAACATGACTATATAAAGAATATTACAACATGGGCTCATGAACACTTTGGAAGACCATTGTCAGTAAACACAGTTCGTTACTAGGTCTACAAATACAAGTTAAGGCCCAACCATGGAAAGTGAACGCTGAAAGCTACATACAGGTTTTGGAGCAACATATGCTGCCATCCAGACGAAGTATCTTGCTTATTCTGGCAAGACAACGGCAAGACCCTTCCTGCATGTGTTCTCACAGCGCGGCTTCATAGTTAAAGAGTGAGGGCACTAGACCTGCCTCCCATTGAGTATGTGCGGTGAGTTATTAAGCACAAACTACAACAATGGAGACCCTGAACTTTAGACCAACTGAAGTCATATATTGAGCAAAAATGGGAAAGAATTCGACTTTTAAAACCTCAACAGTTTGTGTCCTCACTTCCCAAACACTTACTGAGTGCTAAGCTTGCAACTGACCAACAGTAGTAGGCTTTAGTCTGTGACCAGGGAGAGGGCCCTGGTCACAGACTAAAGCCTACAACAGTATACTGTTGGTCAGTTGCAAGCTTTTGAGTACAGTTTCATGTAATCATGTACACTACAATCCTCCTTAGCAGGATTAACTCCGAAGCAGGATTAACTCTAACTACAAGTGTACAAGTCTCCACTTGTTAATCCTTAACAAGTGGAGACTTGTACACTTGTAGTTCGAGTTAATCCCCCTTAGGAGGATTAACAAGTGTAGACTTGTATACTTGTTAATCCTCCTAAAAGGATTAACAATTGTACAAGTCTACACTTGTCGTACAAGTGTTTGTACACTTGTAGTTAGACTTGTACACTTGTTAATCCTCCTAAAAGGATTAACAAGTGTAGACTTGTAGTTCGAGTTAATCCTCCTTATCACTTTGTTCTGCTCCAACCAGCTGCCTCCTCTATTTCTTCCAGGCCTCCTTCACTGAAACTCCATTGTCTCCTCACCCTCCAATGCTCCACCTTCACTGTCTCTGGACTCCTTCCTTCCACTGTCCCACCATCCCGGACCCAAACCCCCTTTGAGAACCACCAATCCCCCACTACGTCACCCTGGATCACTCTGTTCTCTCAGACAGATCTCCCTCAGTGCTTTCAACCCCAAAACCCTCGGATGGGCTTTAGTGGACTGACTCCACTGTGAGTGTGCAAGCTATCTTTACAGTTTTAGTATAGCTGGATTCAGTACAACCACACCTTTCCAACACGCCATCATATGTGTTGCTATGACAATCCATGGCAGAGATATTGCAAAGTAATTGTGAGCATTCTACATAGATGCCCATCTTTTACATTTTTGCCTTTTTTTTTAATGTGGTATGTGTTTATAAGTCTGTATTTCCTATTTGCATTCTGTTTTTTTCCATCATGTAGAGGGATATCCTGCCATCAGGCATGACAAGTTTGGTAGCTCTCAGAGCTTGCATTGTCAATTTACATGGATTTATAGGACTTAACCTCCACTCGGCCAGGCTTTTTTGGAGCGTTTTTTAGTTTTCCTATGGGGTTATGAATCAAGTGATGGCACACAGAAAGCTACCACCAGTGCAAGGCTATCACATTTTTTCTAACATTAGAGATGTATACCTTGCTAAAAATCACGATGAGAATTATTCCCCCCAGGTGGTACCGACCAACCCTGCTGGCTCACGGACTAAACTGAGGAAATTAATTCATGCACACCATTGTAAAGTTTCAGTCATTTCATTGACAGTTAATTTGATTACACTGGAGTATTTTTTTACGCAACAGTGAATGAACAAACAAATACATGTTTAATTTTGTAAATAGAGCAGCAACAATTATTAATCAATTACTAAATTAATTGCCAACTATTTTAATAAATGACTAGTCATTTTGAGTAGTTAAGAAAAAAAAAGTAAATTCTCTGAATTCAGCTTCTTAAATGTAAACAATTTCTGGTTTCAGATGTTTACTATGAATCTGAATATTTTCTGGTTTCAGCTTGTTAACTGTGAATGTTTCCTGGTTTCTTTGCTCCTCTATGACAGTAAACTGAATATCTTGGTGTTGTGGACCAAACAAGACATTTGAGGATGCCATCTTTGCTTTGAGAAACACTGCATTTTTTTCAACATTTTATTGGCCAAACAACTAATTGAGAAAATAACTGACATTGACCCTCTTGTGGGATTCACAGTAGTGTCTGCAGTGGTAATTTTCTGAAAGTTCACGAGTTGTGTACATGACTGGTGAACTCTGAGCTTTCAGAAAATGACATAAACACGAGTACAAGTACAAACATCCGTCAAGTGTGATAAATTACAGGAAACATGGCAAATTCACTAATTCAATTATATCAAAGGTCTAACTATGTCAGAAACAAAAGAATACAGACCTCTCTTAAAACTGCAAAGCGTACCAAAAATACAAAAGTCTGTCAGGTAGAACAAGTCAGAGGAAACACAACAAATTCAGTTCTTCATTTAGGCCAAAGGTCTCCACTGTGTTATGGTGTGAACTTTGAATGCTGTGAGTTGATGATGTCACCACCTCTAAGAGAGGGTGAGATTTTTTTACTATACCCCAAAACATTAGTGATGCTGCAGACCTCCAAAAGAAAAAAATAGATACAGTATCTCACACAAAATAGATACAGTATCTCCCATTTTTGGAAATATTTCATTATATCTTGTCATGGGACAACACTATAGAAATGCCAACCATTATTATCTATTATCTAGATTTCATGTCCCAAGTCAAACGGGAACAAAAGATAATATTGCTCTCCCCATTCACTGCCATTCATATTTTTTCCGATCTAAGGTCCCATGAGCTCTACCGGAAGGGGCGTGACTTCGGCACTCTATGGTTGGGAGCTGCATGAGTGCTGCCGGCTCTGGGGAGCTCAGTTCATTTAGGGAAACATGAATTCCAAGCAGAGCATGATCGCCCCTCTTCAGAAACTGAGCCGCAATGCAGTTTTCCAACATGATAATGACCCAAAACACACCTAGTAGATGACAACTGACTTGCTGAGGAAACTGAAGGTGAAGGTGAAGGTGAAGGACTGGCCAAGTATGTATCCAGCCCTAAACTCACCTGTGCACCTGTGGGGCATCCTCAAGCTGAAGGTGGAGGAGCGCAAGGTGTCTTCACATCCATCTGCTCCATGACGTCATCATGGAGGAGTGGGAGAGGATTTCTGAAGCAACCTGTGAGCTCTGGTGAATTCCAGGCCCAAAAGGGTTAAGGCAGTGCTAGATAATAATGGTTGGCACACAAAATATTGACACTTTAGGCACAATTTGGACATGTTCACTGTGGGGTGTACTCACTTATGTTGCCAGCTGTTTAGATGTCGATGGCTGTGTTTTGAGTCATTTTCAGAGGAAGGTAAATCTATACTACTATACAAGCTGTACACTGACTACTTTAAGTTATATCAAAGTGTCATTTCTATAGTGTTGTCCCATGACAAGATATAATGAAATATTTCCAAAAATGGGAGGGGTGTACTCACTTATGTGATACTGTAGGTTTGGCCTTCTATCACTATCTCTGAAAATTGGAGAGGGAAACACATTCCATGTGGTGCTTCTACAGTATCTTTACTTGCTTGCCCAGGATTTGACTAAGGGTCCATTTTGGTAGTTAACCAAGAGACAGGCCACTGCGTACAGTTGATTGATGCTGCCTGTGAGTGAAAGAGGGATGACTGTGCTGAATATTTTGTGCTCCTTCACCCTTCGAATGAGCCGCTCAACATGCACTCTCAGTCTTGCAATGGATTGTGTCTCCCTGACCTCCCGCCCAGACAGTTGTGCTCTCTTGGAGAGAAAGGCAGGTATGTGGACCTTGCAGGGGACACAGTCCTCCACAAGGAAACCCTTGTCCACCATGATGGCTGCTGTTGGTTTGAGGAGAGACACAATGCCAGACTGCTTCAGGATCTCTTTGTCACTGATGGAGCCTTCATAAAGAGACGACACAAAGGTTACTGCACCATGAGGGGCCGTGCCAATCAGGCCTTTGAAGGTGCAGTGGGATTTGTAGGTGGAGAACACCTCACTCTGCAGGAGAAGAGAGTTTGGTGTTTGGCAGCGCAGCTCCGTGCAGTCTAACACCACTTGTGCATCACAGTAGTTCTGAAAAACATCTGGCAGGTGAGCCTTCACTTTCTCCTCAGACAGCCAAATGCCCACAGCTCCAAGTATAGTGTAAAGAAAGTTAGCCCATGTGTTGATGATGCAGCTCACAGTTGACTGGTGGATTTTGAATCTGCGGGCCAGATCTCTCTGCATCAGACCCAAGGACAGATAGGTCATAAACAGGAAAAACTCATCAATGGGCTGAAGAGACTGTAAAAGGAAGAAAATACAGTGCATTTTAGATATTTTTATTACTCATTACACAGACAGACCTTAACTTACATAACTAATTATAGTTTAAATGAATTAAGTTGAAAATAAGAGCAATTGCATTTCTCACTCAATAAGGCCAGAAAAATAAATTTACCGTTGAACCAGCAGTGTGAGGGACCTCTTTAGTCCAAGCTGCAGTCCGAGCTCTTGTCACACGCACAATCTTGTGTGTTGCTGGCTCTATCTGCTTCCAAAAGGCCATCAGGTGGGCGTGACTCGCAAACCTGTGGGGCATATGTAAATGCAGATATGATCACGATATCAAGGTTGTTATCATTCTTCTTATTATTATATGTCATGCTACACGCTAGGTTATACAACATACATACAAATAATTAGAGTATGATAGGATAAAATATAAAGCAAAACAAAGTAAAACAACACAGTTACTTAGATATATGAATGTATACACTGAAGAAATGAGAAATCTGTAGATCATTTTATGAATTTTTGTCAGGTCGAGTGTAAACAGTAGCAATAAAATGGTGATAATACGGTCGACATCTTTCCAAAGTTAGTTATGTAAGTTATGGTCCGTCTGTGTAATGAGTAATAAAAATATATAAAATGCACTGTATTTTCTTCCTTTTACAATCTCTTCAGCCCATTGATGAGTTTTTCCTGTGAGCCGCATCACCGACACATGGACTAACTTTCTTTACACTGTACTTGGAGCTGTGGGCATTTGGCTGTCTGAGGAGAAAGTGAAGGCTCACCTGCCAGATGTTTTTCTGAACTACTGTGATGCACAAACCGCTCATGGTGAAATAACCTTTCTGATTACGTATAATAATAAAACCACATGACCACCAGTTCAGCATATGGACAGCATCATAGTTGTAATTTTGTAATATTAAAACGAGATATTAGGGCAGTAAATAAAAAGGGGATACACAAAATTGCTTAGTCAACGCTAGTGTTTACATACTTTTCTAGAAACCTGACAAACACTGCTGACATTTTAGCTTATCTTGTGTAAAACCTTATTTCATCATCTGAAGCAGCAAACCGCTCCAGACCGAACTTGTTACTGATGGCCATTTCCTCCAGTTGTTTACGGAGGCTCTGTATTTCAGCGCGCAGGTCCTCGGGGTTGTCCAGGGCGAGATCAAGAGCAGCAGGTTCAGAAGCGGAGCAGTAGTCGTGGTCTGGGTAATGTGACGTTACGTCCATTGGGGGGTCCTCAATTTGGTTTAAGTCCGTGTTTTGTCCTTCTGTCCTTTGCCAAACTCCGGGGCCGAGGGACAGGCAGAGTAAAGTTATTCCATTCAAAAAGAACTGGCACGGCTCCATTTTTCAGTCGTCTGCGTCCGGCTGGCGTTGGTGGCTCAATCAGGTCTGAACTCTGAAAATGACAGCTGCAGACTCTTGTGAGCGACACATACGCGACCTCCTCCTGTGTACTCTTGAGTCTTTCTGATTAAAAAAGTTT
The DNA here is from genome assembly GCA_026686955.1 of Epinephelus cyanopodus. Lineage (NCBI taxonomy): Eukaryota > Metazoa > Chordata > Actinopteri > Perciformes > Serranidae > Epinephelus > Epinephelus cyanopodus. The sequence continues at coordinate 1,038,633 of CM048920.1, forward strand.
ATATCTCAACAGTTTTACCACAAAGTATGACTTTCTTGACCTTAAAGATTTAAATTCATGAACAACATATTTAGATTTCGTGTCCCAACTCAAACGGGAACAAAAGATAATATTGCTCTCCCCATTCACTGCCATTCATATTTTTTCCGATCTAAGGTCCCATGAGCTCTACCAGTTGATGCAGTAGCTGTGTCCACAGGGAAGAGTCCCCGGATCCTTCAGTAGATCCAGACAGATGGAACAAGAGATGGTTTCTCGGTCCAGCTCAACTCCTCGCTGCGCCATTTCACCTCGTGGCAGTGACTGTGTGACTTTCACTCTGTGAGAAGTGAAAGTAGTCTGAGCTCTGATCTCAGCATCATATGATCCTGCAGTGAATGCAGCCTGTCAGCTCTGTGACGTCTCCACCATGTTGGTTCCACCCATCCTCTCAGTGTAGATGTGAAGGGGAGGAACAGAGTGGAGCTGGCTGTGTGTGTGTGTGAGAGCAGGAAGAGGAGGGAGGGCTGATTCCAGGACGACCAGCAGCACTTTGAACTTTGTTTCCTGCTTTCAAATGAAGCCTCAGTTCAACATGTGAAAACAGTTTGCAGTGGTTCAATCCTCGTTGGCTCCTCCACGTGTCTCTGACTCGTCCTCAAAGCTTGTTCACTTTTCTTTTCCTGGTTAAAAGCAGCTGAGTGACGACAGGAAGTGATCAAACTAAAGTGTCATCAAAGAGCTGAGTTACTGTTGAATCATTTTCTCTCATATTTAATGATCCACTGTGAAACATCTGTGACAAAACATTTCACTTTCAATGGGCCTGAAACAAACCTGCATTTCTTCACAGCTTCAGACGGCAACACGTTCTTACACAGGACAAATAGCACAGTGTGATACTGCAGCACAGCTACTGATCAGGTTCTTATTTGTCGTTGCTGCTTTTTGATTTTCCTGTAACAGCAGTACTGACACTGGAACATCACATGCTCACTTTGTTTCACTTGATTTAACAGTACGTTGATTTCTTCTTCCAGCCTTTGTTTGGTGGCGTCGCTCCAGTTTCCTGCTTCATGTGTGGCAGTCTTTGCACACGGCACCACAGCTGTCCTTATATAGTGTTGAGGGGGCGTCTCCTGTGCTAGCAGGTGACTGATGGTCACTCAGCACACCTGGCTCAGAGCACATCTGGATGGTTAAGAAGGTTTGGTGCATCTGGAGTTGACTTGTCTGTTTTCTTTGAACCCTTGAAACCTGGAGCCACGTCACTTTTCTTGTGCTGCTTTCAGACAAATATTTAACAGTCAAACTCTTGTGTGTCAAAGTCCAAATCTTTAAAGTTTCCTTTAATGTGACTTGTTGGCAAAATGTAGACCAAGCTAACTCACTGATTGCTTCATCAAAGCTCCCTCTGCTCCTGACCTTTATACTTCCCTGCAATATTACCGACTAAACAAAGTGTTGGCGACAGCAAACTGGTGTCATGTCTGTGTGACCACGCTGTTTGACTGAGGAGCGACTGACAAACGCTCTTCTGCTCCAAACATCAACACTGGACTTTGTGGTGTCTGAGGAGGAAAAGTGCGTCAGCTGTGCTCTCAGATCAGTGTCACATTTCCTCCATCAGCTTTGTTTGAGACCCTGGAATGAAGACGGGAAGAAAAGACTTTGTCCCTGTTTGTTTGTTCATCATGTGAAGCTTCAGTTTGTTCACACGTGTAAGTAGCAAATAAACAAAATAATCATACAGTAGTAAAGAGACATAAAAAGACAGGTCACTAAAGGAAGCATGAAAACTGAGAACAACATCTAATGATTTGATTGACATGTTGAAAAAGGAGCTGGAGGAAGAACAAACTTATTTATTCCCACCTCTTCTCCATAAATTAATAATAGTCAGTGATGTATCTCCCCGTCAGTATGAAGCTGTGCAAGAATTCATTCTCCCAAACCTGTTCTAATATGTGACATTAATTACCAATAATATTTGTCTGACAGTACAATATAACATAATTACTATAATACAGTCTTGTGTGTACACATACATATATATATCTTATATAGGTATTTTGTTTGTTTGTTTGTTGTTATTATTTGTTATTTTATGTGGGGACCACAGACTCTTCTTGTGATTTGAGATTAATGTTTATAACACATGGTCGCTGTTAAATTAAATAAAGAAAAGATAAAAATAAAAAATTAGAAACTATTATTTCGAAACTTGTCAGGCAATGTTCACTTGTTCCACTGGCAGATTGTTTTCTTACTACAAGCTACAGCTGTACTATTTTACTGAGAACACAAGCAGCATGATGTTCATGTGTAGCATGACATCTAACATGACTAGCTTTTGTTGTTGTTCTTCATCTTAGGTCCGTCTCCATCCTGTGCTCCATCCACTGTGTTGCAGTTTATTTAAAACAAAAATAATGAAGCAGATTGTGTTTACAGTAAATGACTGGTTTGTTTTGTATTTTTAGTTGGCCTGGATGACATTTGGTTCTGCGCTTATATCACTTTGAATATTAAGTGTAAATCAACCCAGGCTGCTCTTTGAGCTTTCATGTACTGACCGTCTGTGTGGCCAGCAGGAGGAGCTGCCAAAGATTAATTGAAAGATTTTTCACCAGTTTGCAAATCTGTTGCTTCCACAGCCTTAATCACTGGGGTTACACTCTGACTACAACACAAAGTTCTCACATCTAGTTTTACAAGAGCTGACAGAGTAGAACATGGAATGAGTTACAGCAGGTGTGTGAACGATCAGTAGTCAGTGTTATTGGCAGTAACGGGGCCCCGTGGAGTCTTGGGCCGGCCCTGCATAAATATCACAGTCTAGTGATTAAAGTCATCTCATCTATCAGCAGATATTCTCACTCCTGCGTGTGCAGTTGTGAACCTCCTCCTCTGGACTGTGGCAACACTAACTCATCTAAAAACAACCTTCTGATCGCCTGAGTGTGAACAGACGCGGGGCCAAACTCCTCTCATTAATGTAGTGATTTAAAGCTTCTTGTCTTCATGACACTTCTACATTGTCTGTAACATGTGATCTTTATATGTTCTTGCATTGAGAGCAGCTGCTCATCAGTTCGGCTCAATCTGCTCTAAAAATTAATTTGTAAAATAATCTAATTTTGGACAAAATGAACTGATTCACGTTTCCTTGCCTGCTGAGTCATGCAAACCCCGGGTGTGATCTTGCAGGTGTCTGGCTTGTGATTGGCTGGCAGGAGTTACCTGAAAGTCCTGCGAGTCATATTGAGGGGCCGCGAGCTCCACGACACGCCTGACGTCATCGGTAGGTGGATGTGAACTTCCTAGTTTTGGATTTACTTTGAGAAATCAACAGTTAGTTCAGGCCGCGCGACGTGGACCCAAACACGCGGCTCTGCTCCCGGTTCCGGTGGAAAACGCAACACTCTCGCGCCATTTGTTTGTCCGCGCGGACAGTTTCCGGTAGTTAAAATGACTTTGCACAGACTTGTCTCGGCGGCTTTCGTCGCGATCTGTTGGCTGTTCGTGTCCGCGGCGGAGGATGACACTCCAGCGGCCCCCGGCAGCACCGCGGCCCCCGGCAGCACCGCGGCCCCCGGCAGACCCGCCGCCACCAACTCCAGCGGCCTGAACTCCACACACGGCGGCGGGAAGAGTCCCGGAGGACCGTCCGACGCGTTCAACGTGGACAGCTCGATGATCCAGCGGGCCTTGTACGTGCTCATCGGCATCACCATGATCGGAGTCCTTTACTTCCTGATCCGAGCCGTGAGGTGAGAACGACTGTGTGAACACCTGAACTCAACACTGAACTCAACACTGAGCCGCTTATCTCTCATAACGCTGAAAACATTCTCATCATTATTATTGTTATTGTTATTATAGACAGATTAACTGTATTGTCAGGCGGGATCTGAGCCGAACGGAAGTGCGTCACCGCCAGCTTCAGAAAACCCCATTTATGACAGTTCACACATTATGTGTTAGTGTAGGTAAGACAAGAAGCAGTAAATCACTAGATTTATCAATGGAGTTTGGTGCTGCGTCCAAACTGTGTGTGTGTGTGTGTGTGTGTGTGTGTGTGTGTGTGTGTGTAAAGGAAGAAGCAGAGCTCAGTGTAATGTGTGTGTGATATTAGACATAATGGGTTTAAGGCACAGCTCAGATAAAACATGTTCAAAACTACATAAAGACGGTTGACAAATATTAGACTAAACTAATAGATTTGGTGACGTGACACCAAACCTCATTCACAAACCTAACAATTTAATTCTTCCTCTAGTATCAGCAGCTGTGAAAGATGATTTATGCCCTTTTGTATCATGTGTGTTGCCTCTCTTTAATTCAGCATGTGAGCCTGCTCCTGCACCACGTCAGTCCCTCATGAAGTCAGTCAAACATGTTGTGTAGTATTGACAGAGTGATGCCTCTGCACCAGAGCTGAGCACAGAGAATTACCATAAACATGCTTTCATCATAAGGTACTGACTGTCATTGAGTCCTTAAACGATCAGATCTACACATCATCAAAATACAATTCACTGTTGCCTTTGGCTGCAATATCTCTTCATTTGTGTCCGAGCTGTGAACATTACTGAGGCTGCTCTTGGATCAGATGTAAGCTGAGCTAGAAAATCACATGCATCACATTTAACAGACGATGCAGAAGTGCTGATAAGAGGAGCAGCATTAAATCAGCAGATTCATCCATGGAGATTGGTGCGGAGTCTTTGCACATACAGGTGACTGGCAGGTGGAAGGAGCAGAACCACAGGGAGAGATTGGTGGAGAAGTTGATTAGTGGTCGTACAGTACGAGGTCTGTGCCTCCTTATCTCAACTGTAATGTCACCTCAGTGACAGCCTGTCTTACCTGAGGACAGATATCACACCAAGGTCCATTTAAAAACCAAGTGATTAATGTTTTCTCTCCTGTTATCGACCGTACACACGTTAAATGTGAGTCGTGTGTTTTTCTAACGCTGTGCGATTCACTCTTTAGTTCTGCATTCATGGCTGCGTTCAGCCCACCAAGCAAATACTTTAATGATGAATTTATCCTTCAAGTTTTTTTCATGTAGTCAAGGTTTGACACTTGATCAGTTTACTTTAATCAGTTTATCTGCTTTCACTAAAAACTAACCCTTCCTCCATCACGGCCCCGCAGCCGTCACACCAAACTCCACCCAGAAACCTCACAGTTTAACACTCTGTCTCTCAGCAGCAGCCGCACACACTCTGTAAACGTGATTCAGGTGGTTTTCTGAAGCAGCTGGAGCCTCTTTACTTCAGCGTGCGTCTGATCCACCAAACACCACGTTGAATCATTAGAGTCTGGTAATGATGATTTCTACCTGGTTGTCAGGCTGAAGCGACCCGCCTACAAGAAGAAGTACGGCCTGCTGTCCAACTACGACGACTCCGTGGAGATGGATGCGGTGGAAAGTGATGAGGACGACACGCTTTACGAAGCTCGCAGCCTCCGCAGGTCAGAGGTCAACACACAGCAACACAGAATACTGCATGTTAGTGCCAGCTCACTCAGTCAGAACTCCTCCTCCTCCTCCTCCTCCTTTTCTTCATCACTCAGTGAAATGTGAACACACAGAAACATGTTTATATCACTCAGTGTGACGTCTGTCCAGAATAAACACCTGTCAGTCCACTCAGAGACCAGAGAAAGCTCCTGAGGATCCTCACGTCTCGATATTATCTGCAGTGACAGGTGACAGACGCTGTATCACTGCAGACAGGAGCTGCTCTCACATCGTTCAGCTCACTGTGAATCGAGACAGTTACACCAGATTAAAAACAACATGGCTCAAAGTTTAACTCACAGCAACATTACACTTCCTGTTTACATGCCCCAAAGCATTATGGGAACTGTAGCTCCAAAGTTTGGGTCTGTTATACCACAAACATCCTCTGGATGTCACTGTGTCTCTAAATAGTCTGTCTTTACAGGAAGTTAGTATCACAAACAGTCGCTGCAGACGTGACGGCTCCGTGTGGTGGGAAGGGCGGCAGCGATATGCTGTGACATAAAAGCTGACAGCTATCACACCGTGTACATTTACTTATCTACGATAACTGGACAGAGAATCTCTCCTTTATTCAAGGTATTTGTTTGGGTTATTTATTTGAGGTATTTATTCAAGGTATTTGATGAATAAAATTATATCTGTATGATGTTAAATATCCAGAATAAATCCATGGAAATATTATTCGTACTGCTAACACTGCTGTTTCCATGGTAACCCCTAATATATGTTTGTATATCAACATATTGGAGATATGGGGTGTCTGTGGCTTAGCGGTACAGCAGGCGTCCCATGTACGAGGCTGTTCGAGTCCAGCCTGTGGCCCTGTGCTGCATGTCACTCCCTCTCTCTCCCTCAAGCTCGTCTGTCCGATCAATTAAAGGCTTAAAAATGCCCCAAAAAAATCTTTAAAAAACAAACAAACAAAAAAAAAATATCAGAGATATTATCAGAGAACATAGTTTGTAATGTAGATTTTTACAAACACTATGAAGAGACGTTTCACGTGTTCTGTAGATATGAAATGACCAAGTCTGTTCAGTCAATACTTTCTGTTTTCCTGGTGTGGACATTAAAGAGTTAAAACTATGACCCGACATAATAAACATAAACACCAGAGGTTCTGAAGCCTGATCTGACCCGGGTCAGCCGTGTCCTGAGCTTCAGTAACATGTTGTAACTGAGGTATTGATTGATTGATTGATCTAATCAGTTTTATCTGTGTCTCTGCTCAGATGAGTCCCGCCGGAGCCGTCGTGTCGTCACCTGATGGATCAGATGTGATCAGACGGTATTGATTATGGATCAGAGAGGCTGCTGGAGGAGGAAGAGACGGACCAAACAGTTATTGAAGATTAACGCCAAAGCTGCTCGACGAGCCCGAGCGGGATGATTATTATTTTTTTAAGGTGGTATTGGTTAGTTTGTGTTGATATAATCACCTTCTGTTTATTATTGTTATTATTTCTAAGAACATTCTTGTGTCTTGAGTTTTCTGCTCTGACTGTGCTTAAACTACTGCAGACTGACTCCAGACCAGCTGAGACACTTTGAGGTTTCACTTTCACTTTCTGCCGTCTGATGGCGGCGGCGTGTTCGAGTTTAAACGCTGTGTTAAAGGACGATTCCGCTCTATTGATGTGACTCTCCACCTGAGACTCAGTGAAATTAGGACGTAGCAGCGTCCTCCAGCTTTCACAATAACCCGAGTCATCTCAAACACTGTCTGTGACACAAAGTAAACACTGAGAGCAGCCGTGTGATTGGCTCACTGCGGACGTCCGGGTCAACTTTGTTTACCTGTGTGAGGCTGTCAGTGTGTGTCGTTGGCCGTTTGCAAACGAGTGCCTGAAACTTCCTGATGTGCAGGAATGAAGCTGCACAGTCACAGCTGTGTGACGACTCCTCGCTCTCCACGCTCACTCTGAGATGTCTTTTAATTTTGGGGTATTTTTTTTAAACTGAATAATCCAACACAGCTGAAACTTTCCTCTGAGGTGATACCACATCGCAGTGACAGTTCACACGGTCATACAAAGTTACTGAACTACAAAAACTGTTTTCCAGGCCTTGAATGAACGATATGTCTAGAAAAGTGTTGATCACACGTTGTTTTGGCTGTTGTTTAAAAATAGTTCACAAAGAGCCCAAAACATGTCTGATGGTACGTAGTCTGAGTGGGCAGAAGTTCGCTGCATAGATCAGCCTCTCATTGGGCGGAACGAGCCACCTGCTGAAGTCCCGCACACCACCTCCGGTTGCAGTTTTCAACACGTCCTTTACTAACTTCTGCAGTGTTTGGTCTTGCGGGGATTTAGCCACTTTTCTGCCATGGTTCACATCCTGTTATTTTTGGGGGTGTGTTACACCAAAAGCTGTTTCCCCCCAGCAATATTTTTGCAAGCGCACTGTTGCTGTGGCACCGCCCAGAATGATTGTGATTGGTTGAAAGAAATACAAGCAGCCGGGGCGTTTTTTTCTCCAATCTTAAATTTTCCACTGCACGTAGATCATAAACTCATGGATCTAAAAATGACTCTTTGCAATCGGTTGAGAAATATAAACATTACAGTGCTTTTTATGTTTTATTTGGCGCCGACACCAGTACTGTCACTTTCTGCCACCAGTTCGGCTCCGCCCACAAAACACGTTTACAAACACAAAAAGAATCTTTCATGAAAAAAAACACTTTCAATTGTTTTTGCTGAAACCCACACACAGAAAAAATAAAAGAGGCGGGACTCCCACAGAGCGCTGCAGGATGTACTTCTCTGTAGGTCGACCCTGAAGTCAGCGTCGCCCTGGTTCTCTGGTCAAAAAGCAAACAGGATTTTTTTGTTTGATTTTGGATTATTACAGAAAATAAACAAACAGTGAGATAATCTTCACTGACGAACACCACTTTGATTATTGGAGAATAAATTAAATCAACAGAGGTAAAGCGCTAACGTAAGGCTGTAAACTAACTACATCATGGTCACATGACTTTAACGTCACCACCACAGTGAGGCTGTAAAGTCGTGTTCAGTGTGATGACGTTCTGTCGTCTCATTTAGACTCGTTAGAGACACATAAAAGCTTCAGAGTTCACGCTGGGTATTTACTGACGAAGAACAAAATGTGAAAGTCTCTCAGCTTGTGTCATTTCACACACTGAACCAAAAACACACTGACTTTAAGACCAGGGAACAGGAAGTGCTAACATGCTATCATGCTAACTCATTCCCAGGGCCTCTCTTCTCTGCACCACTGGTTCCTAACTGCTCCACATTTCTCCTCGGTCATCAGTTTAAGCTCTGCACATTTTAAGACTTGCTGCATCATACTTACCTTTGCCTAGTTTGCCGTCTTCAAAGTAAAAGCTGTGCCAAAAATTCACTGTACTTCAAAATAAAGTGTTGGTTTTTTTTTTTAACAAACTTGACACATTCGCAAGTCACTTGCTGTCCACTAAGAACGGACCCACGACCCACCAGCTGGGAACCACTGATCTAGACGCTCCGCAGCGTCTGAGAAGCCCTGCTCACACAGGCAGCGCGGCTGATCTAACCTCTTGACATGGATGCCAAAAAACAAAGAAAACAAACAACAACACCGAGGCATGTAAATAAACCAGTTTATTTTGTGTTGAACAAACAACAAAGTGTTTGAAATGATTTGAGTCAAAGTTACATTCAGGTTGATATAAAGAAGAGTTTTCCTGTGAGTTGGTCTTTACTAAAATCCTGATGATGATGATATGATGTAAGATGTACTGGGGGGGGGCTCACTGACTTTACGATGAATCATTTCCTCAGAACTGAAGTTTCTGAGAAACAACTTTAAAAGACCAATAATGAGAAGATCGTCAGTTTAAATATGAATTCATTATTTATTATTTGAATCTTTTTTCTCCACCTGTTGTTTTTCTGCCTGCAGACGACTCTCATGTGTTTCGTATTCAGCTGCTTTTCAGCAACTAAAACTCTCAGGTCACATTTCAGTTTCATGTTTCTCATATTTCCAGGAGAATTCTTGGAACTATGAAATAAACATTTCAACATGTTTTTGACCATCTTTGATATTTTCCACTGCTTTAAACTGAAGGTAAATGAAGTGCCCGTATTTCTCTTTGCTGCTGTTTCCTGTCAGAAAATGCCAAAGTTTCACTTTTACTAAAAACATTAAAGTGTTTTGAAAATCTCTCCAGGTTTCTGTCTGCGCTGAAATCAAATCTCAAACTGTTTGGTTTGCACTTGAACTGCTCCTTTATTGTTGCTGCACATTTAACATGTGATAATGATCATATACTGAGCAACACTTCACACACAGCACTTTTGTTTTTGCTCTCATTTTTTACAGGTTGAAAACTTCTGATGCGTTCAGTAGAATATTTCAAACTGTGTCAGTCAGCAGCACCTGACAGGTGTGGCTGATTACAGGTGTGCCTCAGACTGATGCATCCTCTGTTTAACCAGGTGAAAGTCTCACTGAGCGACCTGTTGTTACAACTATACTAACACTGATGAGTTGAATGGCTACACGCCACAAAGAGAGAGCACAGCAGCCAGTTAAAATGCAAGAAGAATAAAAATCCCAAAACAAGCCAGAACCCCTGAACCAGTGGAGTTTCTCTGACGTGGAGGAACTCTGATACAGAGAGGCATGTTTTTACATCTAACTGGGTTCATTACAACCAAAGCAGAGCTTTGATCACATGGCACAGGTGGAGCGTGATGTTAACATGCTGACTGCAGGAACGTCCACCAGAGCTGCTGACTGTCAACTCAGTGTTCATTTCACAACCAGGAGACGTCTCCAGTGTTGTTTCTGAACATCCAACCGGCAGTACATCAACTGACCTCACAGCTGCACAACTCGGCAACTGCTGTCAGGTCCAGACCCTGGTGAGGACGATGAGCGTCACTCAGTCTGTTTCCATGGTAACAGTGAAGTGTGTCTACAGTCCCAGCTGGACGAGGACATCTAACTGGCCTACTGTCCTTGTCCCAGTACACAAGCACGGGAGGGGAATCCATTTATTGAGCCAAGTATGTGCGACTCCTCTACGATAGGTGGAGATATGCCCCTTTCAGCTTGTTAGTATTGGACCTTTTTCCTGTTGACCTATTACATCACAGACCAAACAATGGACAAACAAGTTAGCTACGGTTAGCTAGCTGCTAACTGCTACCATGGTGGACAACTTTACAGCTCTGTACATTTGGTCCGTCCAAAAAGTCACGGCTCTGGATGTAGATTTCTCCATGTTGTTACCGGCTTCTTCTTCTCTTACACATTTAATGCTATTGGACTTCTGGGTCAAAGCCCGGGGCGGAAACTGTGGAGCATGCTCAGAGCGCCTCGGCCAGTTTGGCTCTGACTGACTGTTTACATGCAGGAGTCACATGATCTGGGCGTGTTAGTCCCACTGTGACACATTCACTGCAGGACCATTTCACTCACACTGACATGTTTACAGGGATTTTAATATCAATAAACTGATTTTCTCTGATGCCATGGAAACAGACGGGGTGTGACGGTTTGTTAGAGAGTCTTTAGTTGTTAAAACTAGTTATGACATCATCTGTTCAGGTGAACAGATCTCACAGATGGAGACACTGGATGTGGACGTCCTGAGACAAATAAATCTACTGAGTTCATAAAATAAAGTGTGAGATCTTCAACTCCAACCTGAGAAACGAGAGAGAAAAAACAAGAGTTGTGTTTATATTTTCCTTCAGTGAATAATAATCCTGAAGTCACATGTAATTATAACTGAATGTCCTGCAAACCAAAGTTTGACCACGCCTGCTATGAGACAAATGATGTGAGTGTTTGGTGCCTGGAGCAGCAGGAGCACAGGGTGTGTGATATGAAACAAACAGAGAGCAGTGGAGTTTTGAAAAAGCCACTTTTATTTTGTAGTTGAGAAAAACAGGTTCTAAAGTTCCTACAGGCACTTGAGGACAGTGAAGTTACAGACGGTTCCTCCGGGACATCCGCACAACTTCCCGATCCTTGAACCTTTACGCACCGCACACTGCTCACCTGCATCACACTGAGACACACACACACACACACACACACACACACAGTTAATACTATAAAATATACACGCATAAAAAATTCAGTGAAATGTTCCTTTATAAACACACCTGAATAAAGGGACAGATCCAGGGGTCATATTCACAAAGCTTCCTCGTGCTAAGAGTGGCTGGTAGTGATGAAACTCTAATAAATTCTAAGAATTGTAACATTTTCTTAGAACTTCCCCTTAAACTTAAGACGAGGTTAAAATATAGTTAAATATAAAAAAATAGAAGTTATTCACAAACCATCTTTGACCTTAAAATAGCTCCTGAGGGGACAAACAGCAGGAGGAGTTTAAGAGTTTGTGAATCAGAGGAGAAAATGGTGAAACACAAAGAGGTCAGAGAAATATTCTCCAAACACTGGACGACAGAGGAAATGAGACGCTGCAGATCAGATGATGTCATCAGGGATTCACACACATTTCCCAGCTGACTCTGTAACGTCAGAAACAAAATGATGACATCATCACTGAGGTATGTGAGGTCAGAGCAGCAGTGATCACACTAACACTGACACTGTCACAGTCTGCAGTTCATCTCATGTCCACTGGGTGTCCTCACACCTTACAGGCTCACAGAGGGGCGTGTCTCTGACAACCAATCACATCACACCTAACAACAGGGTCGACCACACCTGCTCACTGAGGTCACAGTTTCTGTCCCTTCATCACTCCTGACCTCTGACCTCTGGCTGCTGGCTGAAGGCTAAAGGCTGAGTTAAGGAGCTCTGTGTGTGTGTGTGTGTGTGTGTGTGTGTGTGTGTGTGTGTGTGTGTGTGTGTGTGAGACACTTCTCAGGGTCTTTGTGTAAATGGCCCCAGATGTTTTGGAGCAGGGTTGTATGAGATATTTTACCATTTTTCTTCCTCACTCTCTGACATCAGTAAAAAAAATCCCTGTCGCACCTTCAGCTCATCCAAAACTCTGCTGCTCGAATCTTAACTGGGACTAGAAAACATGACGACATTACCCTGATCTCAGTTTCCCAACACTGGTCACCTGTTGACGTTAGAACTGATTTTTAATCAGAAGCTGTTTCACTAAAGGCCAATTCATTCACAGTGTAATTTTTGGAATTGCCTGGTATAAGCACACAGGGCAGCTCAGTGGGTTACCAAAAGATATTTGTAAAAATCGGAGGGTCATTTGGCAGAAGGACCGAGGGTGTGAATAAAACAGAGGGATGGTTGAAAATACCATCAAATGCTGTGAAATATAACTGAATGAATGTGAATAAATGAGAGTTTCTTACAGCAGGAACCCAGCCGAGCTTCTTCTCTGACGACGGCAGCTGTTTGTTCTTTAACTTCTCCAGAACTTCCTGCAGAGCTTCGATCTGAGGAGAGAAGACATGCGTCAACTTCCTGTCCTTCCATCAGATATTTAACACGTCCGCTGCTTCATTTCACACACAGCTTTTAGATCTCCACGACACTTTCAAATAAAGTTCGGACAAAGGTTACAAAGGGTCAACATTTCCAAGGGAAGTTAACTCAAGTGTTGCACAATTTCAATACAAAAATCGTTCCTTTTAACAGTGAACTTCTCTGAGGGGGAAAACACATAAAAACCACTGTCATTCATGGCTCTAGTCTTCATTACATGTACAGATCATTAAGAAACACACCAAATATGAATTCAGTAAAAGTATAATCCTCTGCCTGCACAGACTTCATCACAAGTCTGACACAGAGGAAATCCAGGGAGAGGAGACGGAGGCCCGAGATAATGTTAAAGGACTCGACTCTTTTAAAGAGTAACTGGTATTTGTCAACCTGGACTTCATGTTCCCAGGATTTGTGCCTCAGTGACTGATGGGAACAATAGTACTGAGAGAGAGTGTGCCGCAGTGAGACAGGCTGTTATTCTCAGTGTCTAACTACATTATGAAAGGATCCCTACAGAGACAGAGCTTTGTGTTGAAGATAAAGATCCAGAAACAGCCCTGAAATCACCGTCACCAAACCCACCAGACTCCATTTAAATCAACAGTCATGTTAGTGTGTGTAGAGGCAGCATGTTGTCACAGCTAACTGGTGATTTAAGGGTCAATTTAAACCAAACCAGAGCTGGTGATTGTTGGAACAGTGGAGAGACGAACCAAGATGGTTCCTGTGAGTCTTATTTTGTTTCTGTCGACTCTGACTGTAGAGTGTCTTATGATGATTAAATGACTGTTTATTTAAATGGAGGCTGGTGGGTTTGGTGACGGTGCTTTCAGGACTGTTTCTGGTTCAACAAAAAGGTGTAAATTCACTGTAAATTCTTAAAATATGCTGAAAAAGTCCAAAAAGTAGTTTTATCTTGAGGCCATAAATGAGCAGCACATTCTGTTTTACAAACATTAAAATAATGGAGCCAATTATTAATGTAAACATAAAACCAAATCAAACGTGCATCAAGGTGAAAGACCGACAGTCAGTGAACTGCTGCTCGAGTGTCTCTGTCCCTGTGGACGAGGACAGGGACAGAGACACTGCTGCATGTCCAACTCTGTGAACAACACAAGAGCAGAACAAACGCTGCTGCGTCTGCGAGACGGTTGATGACTTTGGTTTTGTGTTTGTTACGGCTGTTGTTATCTAACCTTCAGACAGATGTGGAGTCTGTGTGTCGGGACTCACCAGTTCTTCCTCCTCTTGTGTCTTGATGGCAGCGTCTCCAGGTGATCGCTCCTCTGTCAGCTCCTCGCTGCTCCCCAAAACAACCAACAGCCAGCAGGAGGCGCTGAGGAGCAGCATCCTGCCGCTGAGCATGGCGCTGATGGACTCGGACTGTGCGGGATGCTGAGGGACACTGAGAGACGCCTCTGGATGCTGAGTCCCAGTCTGAGACATGAAGGGTTTATATGAGAGCAGCTCTGACGTCAGTGTGACAATATTTACCTGCTGATAATGAAACGACCTGCAGACTCACCTCTGAGGTCAGCGGGGAGAAGAACCTCCGCTCCATCAGACAGGAAGTGACAGCGGGAGGGAGGTTTGTGTTTGCATTTTAAAAAGCTGCGATGGATCCTCTGAGATCAGCGACGAAGTTTGTGGCCGACTCTTTTTACAACAACCAGATTAAAGTCCAAATCTATGAAATAAGAGTCAGTAAGATTCTGAGAGACGTTCACAGTCCATCTGTAGGTCCGTCACACTGAGGGCGGCTCCACAGCGTGATTTCAGTATTACTGCCATTTTTTGATGTTTCTGCAAATTATTTAATTTCTCCTGATTTTATTTCTGTGTAAATACGTTGTTATTCTGCTGTTGCTTTTTAAATCAGTTTTAAAACAAAGTCTTGCTAACAGTTAAATGCAGAAGACAGAAGGACAATGAGACACCATGAGGGGCGCAGCGTCTTCTCAGTTCAGACGCTTTGGTTGCTGACACAGAGTATTCAACAATGTAAAACTGTTCTCCTGAAGTGTGCCAGGCTTTGAAGCCAATTTTCCTAGTGGGAGTCACAACTTTCAGGCGCGTCACATGATGCTCTGTGACCCAAAAAGACTTTCTCCCATTGACTTACATTGTGACTGCAGTTAAATGACTTGTTTCACTCTCACGATCTGATCCATTTGAATCGATAACATTTTAAAGTCTAGAAGAGTCACAAGATTAAATCTTATCCATCCATCCATCAATCCAGGGCTGGGTCTCAGGGGCCGGACGCTGAGCAAAGCTCCCCAGATGTCCCTCTTCACAGCTCCTCCTGGAGGACGCCGAGACGTTCCCAGACCAGATGGGACGTGCCTAAAACACCAAAGGGAGGCGCCCAGGAGGATCCTGATCAGATGTTGAACCACCTCAACATGAAGGAGCAGCGGCTCTACTCTGAGCTCCCTCCAGATGTCTGACTCCTCCCTCTATCTCTAAGGCTGAGCCCAGACACCCTGCAGAGGAAACTCATTTCACACGCTTGTATCTGTGACCTCATTCTTTCAGTCACTACCCAGAGCTCATGACCACAGGTGAGGGTTGGGACACACATGGACCAGTAATTTAAATTAAAGGAGCACTAAACTGGAAGTAGACTGCTCAGCTGGCGGAAGTCATGTTATGCATGTTAGTATGTTACATACCTTGACATGTTTCGGCGGAAACTTCCGCCTCCCTCGGAAGTGTCACTTGGTGGTGGTTGTGACGCGTCTTTATCAGCTGATCTGTCAATCAGCCAATATTAGGGAGGCGTGGTCACGCCACCTGCTGTCCATCCGCCACCTCTCCAGGATGCTGCTCCAAGTGTGGGAGAGCATGTATGTCCCCTCGTCCCTGCTTCCTTTTTCCAATGGCCTCCCTGATCTGATACCGGCGCTGGATCAGTGAGGTCACACTGACCTTTGACCTTCGACCACCAACACATTGTTAAGTCAAAGTGAACTTTTGTGTCAAATTTTTAAAAATTCCCTCTAGAAGTTCTTGAGATATTGTGTTCATGAGAACAGGACGTAGGGATAAATGTACGGACAACGTGAAAACGTATCACCTCTGGCCACAGCGATCAGCAGCGCAGAGACAAATCACCAAAGGGAATTTATTTTTCAGTTACTGTCTTCAACTCTGAGGAAGTGACATCAACATCTGATGTTTACTGTCGATGTGTTACATCAATTAAACAGAAACACCTGGATATGACATCACGTTTCCTGGAGTCTGTTTTGTGATCGAGGGGGAATGTTTCTTTAAGACGGCAGCATGAGACTGACAGGAAGTGGCGTGACGCGTCAGGGTCTCTGAGTGTCACTGTTAACGTCAAAGCACATAAGAGGCTCTAATATCATCCTCACAGTTTGACGTCTGACTGAACAGGTCAACATTTATCAAACACATCCAGAGGTTTGACTCAGTGAGGGGTCAGAACTAAGTTCAGTGACACAAAGAAATAATGTGTCTCTAATAAAACTCAAACTATCTGCATGCAGGGAGGAAATACATGAACCCAACCTTTGAATACTGATCTGAGTTTATAGACGACGACATGAGGAGGAAGACGCAGGTATCAACCTTTTCTGTTTAATAACAACATTTTTTCTTCCAAATATCTTCATCCTCCAACAGTCGTCAGCAATTTATCAGCCGAACACTGAAACTCTCAACAGAATCAAACAGAAACATTCAAACGTCTCTTCAACTCTCTGAACACAAACGCTCTCTACATGCTGCAGCAGCAGGAAAACATTCAACTAAGAACAATTAAACTACTCTAAAATATACAAAACCGAAACATACACTTTGATTTGGAAAAAACAAAAAAAGAATCAATAAGAGGATCGTCCCGGCTGCGTCACGTCCCATAATTCTCTCTGGCTCTGAAGCAGACAAAAAATAAAACAGTTAATTAAACATGTTCTGTGATAAACAAGTCACGCTGCTTTTTAAAATGTTCATTCATGTTTGTGGTCATCAGTCAAACCTGCCCTCTGTCTTGCTGTAATGATCCTAATATCATAAATAACTCTGAGACTCTGAGTACATCAGCTGCAGCTGGCAGGATGAGTTTACACTAGGGCTGGGCGATATGGCCCTAAAATCATTTCAGGATATTTCATCAGGGTATTTTTGTAAAAACTAAAATGATCTCTCATTTCTTTACTTTGTGAACAACAACAGTAACTCAGATTCAGATTCTGTCACAATATTAAAGGCTCTCTAAGTCGTCCTAAGCTCGCAAAGTTTTTGTCACATACAGCAAAGAATCTCCTCACAGTCCGTTAGCTACATGTCCTCTGAATATGCTGTGAAAAAGTCCAGTCTCTGTAGGCAGCCCAGGCTCCGCACATGGCAACAAAAACACGTCACTTCTGTTTACGTTCAACAATGTTATCAAACACAACAAAGCTAGCTCGCCTTTTAGCCTCATTGTAGCCTGTAGCTCTAACTGCCTCTCTGGGCACCGCGTTCACATGTGCGCGCTTGCTTTCGCTGGTCTCGCGCTGGCTGGTTGTTGCAGCCTGGACCACAATGTTTTTGTTGCCATTCGCGGAGCCTGGTCTGCCGACAGAGAGCGGACTTTTTCAGAGGACATGTAGCTGGCAGATCATGAGGACAAAAACTTTTCAAGCTTAGAAAGACTTACAGAGCCTTTAAATTAAATCTAGCACTAATTACACATTTAGTGTCCCCTGGGATCTATATGTATAAATCACCTCTGATCATCAGGCTGTAACCTGTGACAGGCTGTTAGGAGACAGTCACATATATGGAGTTTATTCACGTAGGTTTCCATCAGCAAAGGTTTGTGACAGAGTCAGAGAGGAGAGGGAGAGACGCTGTGCTGCTGCCAGAGGAGCCGCTGAATGAGTTCCCTCTGAGCGCTAAGAGAAGGAAAACATTCAGGACGCCACACTTTATTCCACACTGCTGAAGCTGCTCCTCTTTCTGGAGCCACCGAGGAGTCACTGATCATTTTGCTCTCAGCCACGCTTGATGTTGCCGTGGGTAACGGTATGACGTCAATATGTCAACAAGCCAAAAAATCGCGAGTATCACAATATTAATTTTTCATATAATATCAAAAATATACCAGTACTATTGTGAACGAGATGATACGACACACCTCTAGTTTACACATTAAACACATGGATGTAGTAACACTGCAGTATTTAGAGAAGTGCTTCACTAACTC
Organism: Epinephelus cyanopodus; assembly: GCA_026686955.1. NCBI lineage: Eukaryota > Metazoa > Chordata > Actinopteri > Perciformes > Serranidae > Epinephelus > Epinephelus cyanopodus. Next base: position 1,056,833 of record CM048920.1, read on the forward strand.
CGTCCGTCTCTGTCGAGGGTGGAGATACGGTCTGTGTCCACACAGCAGTTTTTCTCTTTCTGAGGCCAGTCTATCGTCGCAGCAAAGACAGAAAAGCTATTTTTTTGGGAGCAGATCGGCCGACGGACTCTGGATGTAATGTGAGCTTGAAGTTAACAGTGTCTGTAATGTAGCATCGTGTTAGCTACCTGGCTAACGTTAGTGTCAGGACATTGTTGTCATAGGAAGAAAAGTGACGCACAGCACTTCATAAAAAAGTGCCACCAGTACTTTTCTTATGAAGTGCTGAGCTGCAGCGTGCCCCAGCGTCCTGCCAACACTCTCCTGCTCAAAAAAGAAAAAAGAAAAAAAAAACAACAACACTATGTGGACACAGGTCCTTATCTGGACTTTAGTCTCAGCATGAGTCAAATATGAGGGTTTTTCTAGGGAGTTTTTCCTGATCAGCTGTGAGGGTCCAAAGGACAGAGGGATGTCGTATGCTGTGAAGCTCTGTGAGGCAAATTGTGATTTGTGATATTGGGCTTTATAAATAAAATTGATTGATTGATTGAAATGCTGGATCCTACATTTCCCATTAAGCACCTGTGCTTTCACTAGCCTGTCTGCCTGGTGAACAGACCACACCTCCAGGAAGTGCACCAGGCTTCAAAGCCAGTTTTCATAACGGCCAAACTATCAGTGAATCAGTGTGTAAACTCAGGTACACACTTCATTCATTCTCTCCTGAGTGTGTACAGGTGTGTGTGTTTAAGTGTGTACAAGTGTGTGTGTCTGACTGTGTACAGGTGTCTAGTTCTTACCTCAGTCCTTGGAGCTTGACTTGAACACCTGCTGAGCCTGAAACACATCAACACACATCAGCTCAGGACGCAGCCTGTTGTTTCAAAAACAATGTTTCACTGTGAACCACAACTCTGCGTTAAAATCAGCAGGTGGAGAGCTAGTTAACATTAGCTGTTAGCAGCTGTTAATTTTAGCTTTTACTGGTTATTTAACATTATCTGATAGCAGCTAGTTAAAGTTAGCTGTTAGCAGCTAGTTTGCATTCGAACTCTACTCGGTAAAAACGAGTATTGGGTGAAGGTAAATTGCAACATTCTCATGATGTGTTCAGTGTAATCTCGTAAAACTTGTTGATGTTTCCACAACAAAATAAAACAGATATTAGAGAGGAAACTGTGATGTAGCGAAGATTTTTGAAAGAGCGATTTTCAAAAAGCTTTTCTTGTAATAAGTTCTGTTTAAGGTTGATACGTGTAATGACTGACTGAATGACTCTAATGTAGATTTCTCTGTTTTTCTGGCACAACAGGAAGAATAAATAACAACAAAAACAAAATAAACAACAACATGAAACATCCGTATCGGCCAGAATTTCAAAACCAGTGCACCTCTACTTCAGGTTAGCAGCAGTGTGGCTCCATGCTCGCTCTGACAGTTAATGGACCACCAGTGGCTAACAACAAAGGGGCGGGGCTTAGCGATCTGCTGCCGAGCCAGCTGTCCAATAAAAACACGAAGCATCACTTCACCTTTAGACAACTAAGCATCAGGTTCACACTCAGACACCAAAGTTGATCTTCTAACAGTGACTTTGGCGGTTTGGCTGCAGCTGCTGACGTGTTCTCAGGTCTGCTGAATTTGTGTAGTTAGCATGTTATTAATATGATATTAACATGTTACTGACCATGTAGCTGCCGGTGTGGAAGCCACACATGTACCACAGCATCAACATGCTGGAGGAGGCGTCGACGCCAGTAGAGCTGGTTGAATCTCTCCCAGCAAACGTCCAGAGAGGAGGAGGAGGAGGGATGAAGGACGCAGGGCCCTGAGGAGGGAGACACAAACTGATCAATGCACAGATGATTATCAGTAATGACCTGTTTAATAGAGTGGAATATATTTATATCACGCAGCAGATTAGATTCTGGGTGTGTTAATATGGTGCGTGTTAACTTTTCCTGGTTTAAAGGCTGCGCCACAGTCCAGTGATGTCATTATCTGAACTGACAGACTGTTCATTATATCAGATTCAACATGATTAATGATTATTGATCAGAAATCTCACTGTGTACATTCTGTAAAAGCACCGACAGTAAACCCTGCAGGATCGTCACAGTATCAATATCAAGGTATGTGTTCAGGAATATGTTGATATTTTCGCTCGTTTTACCCCTGAGCCCAACTGAGGAGGAGGAGGAAACGGAGGGAAGAAAGAGAAGCTGTGATTGGCCAGTTTCTCTGCTCCGTCTGTCTGCTGGTTTCCCATCTTCTTCTCTTCGGCTTCTTTCTCCACTTTACTGCCGAGTTTCTCTTTCACCTGCTGACACACAAAATACAGCAAAACACGCGTGAGCTGTGATTTCATTCCTTCTGCTGTTCAGTCTGAGTTTGAGAGGGAGAAGGAGAGGCGGCCCGATCTCTTGGTCCGATCATCGGCACTGGGAGAGGAGCAGGGAGATCTGGGCTCCTGTGAGATGGAGGAAGTTTACCACAGTTCATTTATGATGAACAGTGTTACGACACAAAGCTGGGACATTGTTGGGGAAGGATAAAAATAATCAGCAGATGAATCTTAATATAAATTATCACAGCTGCAGACAGTCTGACATCTTTCACAAACGTTTCCTTCTAAAGAACAAATCTTGCTGGTGAACAAACTGAACTGTATCACCTCCTGAAACGACTCGTTCATTTCTCAGTTCAGTTGAGCTCAGTCAGGTGTGAGCGAATGAACAGGGACTCACTGACTCACCCTCTCCGTCTGCCTCCATCTCATGCATGAGCTGCTTCACACATCGAACCCTCCTAAATCTGATACACTCCACTTTTAAAGAAGAGTATTAACACTACACTGTAAAAATACTCTGTTAAAGCAAAACACTGACATAAACAGTACGTGTACCTCTCCTCCTCTGTCCCCCACATGGTTCTCCTCTCTCCTCCTCTCTCCTCCTCCTCTCTCCCCCTGCTGCCTCTCCTCTCTTCTGCTCCTCTTCCACTCCACGTTACTGCTAGTTACACTGGACTTCCAGCTGCTGCCCTGCAGGATCAACACACACCTCACAGTTTAAATCTGACATGACACATGTTCCTGTGTTGTTTTTGTATCAACTCACGGCAGAGTCACGCGGAAAATTATTTTTTTAAAAATGTAACAATGAGAGCTGAATAAAATGAAGATTAAATTATTTCAATGAGGAACCATCAGCTCAAAGAAGAAGTCAACAAGATTATGAATCTGAACATTTGATGTGACAGTGCGATGACACATTTTAGTCAGAAAGAACTCAGAGTGTTTTCACATTTAGTCCTTTTTAAACAAACTGAACTCTCAAAGTGCACCAAAAAGTGGAGCAACAGAAAAAGGACTCAGTTCTTGCTGTTCACACTGCAGCCTTAATATCTTACTATACATTGATGAAAACACTGTGTGTGTGTGTGTGTGTGTGTGTGTGTGTTCCATGTTTTTCTCCTCACTGACTTGGTCAATCCATGTGAAATTTGGCACAGTGGTAGAGGCTCATGGCAGGATGCCAATGAAGCAATGTTACATCAATTGGCCAAAGGGGGGCGCTATAGCAACCCATTGAAATGTCAAACTTTGAATGGGCATATCTCATGCCCCGTATGTGGTAGAGACATGAAACTTTGCACAGAGATGTCTCTCCTCATGAGGAACACATTTGCCTCAAGAACCCATAACTTCCGCTTATATAGATTTTCCGCCATTTTGAATGTTTTGAAAAACACTTCAAATGGATCTCTTCCTAGGAAGTTTGAGCGATCTGCATGAAACTGGGTGAACATAATCTAGGGACCAATATCTAAAGTTCCCTCTTGGCAAAAGTTGGAAAACTTCCTAAAACTGAGCTTCTATAAGGCAATGAATATTGCGGAGGGCGTGGCTCATCACATAAAGGTGTATAACATCTCAAGGGTTTCACCCATCACCACGCAACTTTGTAGGCATATGACCACACATAATCTGAGGGGACCCCTCCATTATTGACCCCATCAAACAAAATGGGGCGCTAGAGAGCTCATTTCTTATCTAGGCCTAACCGCCATATGGATTTTTACTAAACTTGGTAGATATGTAGAACAGGACGCCTCAAGGTGACTGGAGAAATTTAACTCTAATTGGCAACTGGGTGGCGCTATAACAACAGAAAAATGCTTCAAAATGGCTAAAATGCGCCGATGGCTGTGGCTCCCCCTGTGGACCAATGTTGGTGTTTCTAATGTTTGGTGTGACTAAGTCATGGTATGGTCTGCTGTACATAATCACAGAAACTGTTAGTGTGTCATTCTGTCAGTCAGTCATTCTGTCTGTCCCACATTTTTCTGCTCACTGACGTGGTCAATCTACGTGAAACTGCACATAGGCATTGAGGACTGGCACAGGTAGAAGGTGACAAAGCTACCACTAGCTATGGACTAGTAATACTGACAGTTTGTTTTCATGTTAACATTTCCCTGCAGTGCAGTTATGAAGCTCCACACTTTCAGATGAACTTATTGTTTCTGTTTGATGTATTCTACGTTCCACATCTGGAGACGTGCAGTATCTTCTGTGGACCAAAACGTGGTTTTGTCTGTTTTTTCTAGCGTCCCAGGTCAACAGCATGAGATTCAGAGGGTTTAACACAACTGCAAAGAGCAAAGTGAACCTGGAGCATTTGTGTTCACAGGTCACAGGTTCAGCGAACCGCAACATGGACTTGAAGCAAACCAAACTCAGACTATGTCCCGAGGTGGTCTGAGTTCAGTTCACCCCTCTGAGTCTGTTTAGAGTGCTGAAAGGGACCAAGTGTGAAAACACCCTAAAACTACTGAGGTCTGAGTTCAAGTCCAGGTCTGGGTCCTGGTCCGGGTCTTTACCTTAGCTGCGGAGGTTCTGCTGGGTCCGTGGAGCTCATCGGGGCTCAGCAGGCTGCTGACGTCCTGTTCCTCCTCGTTGTTGTAGTCGTTGAAGCGAATGCAGCAGCGCTGACCTTTGACCCAAAGAACGACAGCCGGATAAACCAGACCATCCTCCGAGTACACGGCCCGACAGCAAGAACCAGGTTTCCACTCCTGACACACAGACAGCAGTGGGACACTCAACACAGGATTTACTCACTGTCGCTGATTCATACGTTTGAAGAAATGATTTTAAATTTACCTTAAAATGAGCAAATTACCAGGAAAAGTTAGCAATACCTTCAGATGACTTCATATTCCAGTTAAGGCACAGATTTGTTTTTGTTATCTGAAGGCTCTGCCTAACATTTAGAAAATCTTCATTATCAGTGACGACTCTGTCCCAAATACACACTAGCTGACTTCAGCGACTGACGCAGATAAAGCCCAGATATCACTTAAAGACTTAGGTGTATTTCCACTGTCCGCTGTGCTCTGTTATCATACATCCAGTTTTTTCCTTCATTTAAGGTTTGACTGTTACTCTTCTTCTTCTGCAGCACCACCTGACTGGAGAATTAGCGCCACCTACTGCTATTCTTGATGAATCAGCTCCCAATGTTCTCAGAACAGAAGTGGATGAAAAGGTTCAGAAATTTTGAATTTAAGTCTTTTTTAAATATCAGTGTTTTATTTTAGAAGCACAGTTATCTGATTCAATATTGAATTTAAATACATTCACATATATTTATTGAGTTATTATATACATTCACTCTCGACTTGGGAACATATCTGTGCTGAAGTATTCTCAACTGGAAAGACTTGGAACAGTAGCAGCTGTGAGTTTATAGGACCATCATGTTTTAAAGGTGAACATTCAGTGAAGCCTTTTACCTACCTGAGAGCTTTGTCTCTGTGTTTGCACAACAGATTCTGGACCTTTGAGCGCGCTCAGATTCATGTCCTGCTGGTTGCCGTAGCCGTTGAAACGAACTCTGCAGCGCTCTCCGTCCAGAGACACCACAGTTGCCGGGTACACCCGCCCGTCCTCTAACCACACCGCCTGGCACTTAGCACCCACCACCCACTGGAAGACACAGAGACAACGTGTGCTTTACTGCTGTAATCACTGGTCAAACAGCCGCGATATCTTTAAAATAGTTTAACACTAGCAGCAACACAAGAACCCTGCAGAACTCTGTTCTTCTTTCCAAAATAGAGTCAGACTTGTCAAATGAAATGTCCTCGTGTACATTTTAGTCCAGTTTTGCGTATTAAAACTGGTTCTATAAGCAAACTGCGATCCATCGTTACCCGTCTGTGCCGTCATTACCTTTGACTCTGCACTGGAGGACTCAGCCACAGGTGGAGATGCAGTCTCTCCATCCTGCTGTCTGTCTTGCTGTCCATCCTGCTGTCTGTCATTCCCTCCATCCTGCTGTCTGTCATTCCCTCCGTCCTGCTGTCTGTCATTCCCTCCGTCCTGCTGTCTGTCTCTCTGTCCGTCCTGCTGTCTGTCTTCCTGCAGCGGCTTCTCTCCGCTGTCTGTCTCCTCTGAGATTGCAGATTCTGTCAGTTTAACATCCTGCACACACGGAGAAACACCGACAATCCAGAATCACAACAATAAAAATATTTCCTCCACGTTCTCAAGTGCAAGGACAAGACCAGCCAGACTTCATTTCAAAAACAGATAAGCCTGTGCTTTCATGCTTGTGGTCCCGGGTGTGAATTTGGTAGCACCGTGTCTCAAACATTATTACAGACTATCATTAAAAATCTTCAACTTGTCATGCAGACAGATTTCAAGCTTTATCTCCTGAACCTAAAAAACACGCTGCAGGTGTTACGCCCCGTCTAGGGGGCAGGAGTGCAACCAAAAACTGAGAAAGGCTGTTCCCTCCCTGGTCCCCAAATTAGAAGTCTCAATGCTGAACCACAGTTTAAAGAAAAGATATTTATTACTGAAATACAATAAATGATATTTACAATAAACTGAAGCAAAATAACTCAGAGTGAACAGAGGCCAAAATAAACAGCATAACAAAGAAATGCTCCAAAATAGACTTGAAAGAACTTTATTCATCCTCAAAGGGAACTTCAGCCTCCGGCAGCTCATACAAGACAAAAACAGTGATAGACAGACATAAACATCAGATAAAATAAGTTAATTAGTGCATGAATAGAAATTAAATTAAAATAAAATACAGACTAATAATGAAAATAAAAACACAAACACATTTTATTTTAAATACAGAGTGTGGAGTGTTGCTAGATTCCCAAACTGACCTGTTAACAGTTGTTTTAATTTATTTCCTATCATGTAGGTACAGAGCTTTAAATGACCTCGTTTTTTTTTTTTTTACACTGGACGTCAGTGCTTCTGGATATCAGAATGGTGAGCTCTCTCTGCAATTTTTACAAGTAAATTCAAGACCTATGTTTTTAATCTGTCTTTTTAATGTGGAGTAACACCACAGTCTTTATTTTCAAGTTTTGAATATTGTTTTTTACTGGAGAGGCACGATATTGGATTTTTTGCTGATACCCAATATGCTGATCTATAACAACTCATTGGCCGATAACTGTAGATATTTTAATTTTTCCTGCCTAATTTCAGTGATCATCATCAAGTCTCTTCCGTAGTGAATTAACATCATATTATACATGTATACTCTGATGGTGACAACACTGTTCAGTGTCTGTGATATTCACTTACTGTGCAAATTAAGAAAAAGCTTGTTGGTTGTTTCTGAGAGTTTGTGCATCTCAACTCTTTACCTTATTTTATCCCTCCTGTTTATTTTTTATTCTATTATATTTTATTTTCTATCTTTTTATTGTGTGGACTTTTTTTTATCATATTTGGGATAGTTTGTTCTGTTTTGGTTGGTCTGCTTTTTAACTATTTAATTCTCTTGTAATTTTTTTTTGGTCTTACAAAACGTATTGTTCAGCTGTTTGTGTTCTCTTTTGAACTGCTGTCTGTGTGACACGCGTGAAGCACTTTGAGCTGCATGTTTGTATGAGAGGTGCTGTATAAATAAAGTTGAGTTGGGCTGAGTTGATGTCGAGTGATTATATATAAGAATACAATTTTTACACTACCAACATTTTGAAAGTAGTCTCAATAACTCAATGTAAAGCGCTGACATGCACCACTTGTAATTAAGATTACAATTTAACTTATACCAAGCAGTTTTTTTTTTTTACATTGACAGACACATTTTAATCTTATTAATACTACTTTAATTTATCTTCTGTCACAAGTTGCTGATTTTTCACACGTAGTGAAACATTCTGCATGAAGCCTCAACAGTTTGCTGCCTGCTCAGACTCGTGATATCGTAGCTCTTAGTGTCACCAGACAGTGACTATCTGTAATTTTGGAAGCAAAACTATGAAAATATAAAATGTGACACTGACCTGTGAAATGTCCAAAATGTTTTCCAAAGCTTCTGCGAGGGAAGTTTCGTCTTTACCGGCCGCTGTGACCGACTCCTCCTGCGGAAGATTTTACAGTTAGCAAGAAGCTAAACTTCAGCTAACACACGAGCTGAAAACAGCCTGATGAGTCTTTAACATCAGACTGAGTCTGGTTAATTGACTGATGGCCGTTAAACTGGAGGCTTAGCGAGATGAAACAAACCAGCTGGTCGGAAATAAGACTGCTAACCGAACAGCTAGCTAACGTTAGCTCACACTAGCTGCTCCGTTAGCGGCGATATTTCCCTTTTTTTTAGTGACTGAACATAAATATTAAATTAATAAAAACTGTACCGACTCCGTGGCTCCGCCGAGAAAACTGTTTTCTGTCAGTTCAGTCATGACTGTCGTCACTTAAAGGGAAAATCATTTCATGTAAAAATTAAGATTTAACCGCGACAAACACAACACCTGCGCCAAGTTCACCGGATGTGAGGAGAGAGCATCCGGCCACACATTTCAAAATAAATGCCTTCCGGAAAGACAAGTTTTTCTTTCTTTCTTTCTTTCTTTCTTTCTTTCTTTCTTTCTTTCTTTTTCTTTTTTAATCATTATCCTCATTGTTTGTGATCGTTTAGAATATTACAAAACATTGCACAGAGAAATATTGAATTTGAAGACATAAAGAACATGTAATAACTCATGTTGATCCATGAAACATCACATGACAAAAAAACAAACAAACAAACAAACAAACAACATACAAAATACCAAACTGTTGAGAGAAATACAATTAAACATATCTTATACAACTAATTTAATTTATTATAGAAGGTCTTCATCACAGTCTTTTTTGTTGTTATTGTGGTTTTTGTACGTTTTTAGCAAAATTAGATTATTTCTTTTTCTTTTTCATCTTTCAAATGTGTAAGTATATTGTACAGAGAAATACATACTTCCGTTGATCACACTAATATTCATTCATGAAACAACAATATCAAACATGACAAAATAAAACAATATACGGTAAAAACCAATGTAGATAACATGGGAAATACACTTAAACATATACTGTACATCTTATTTATTTTGTTATAAAGGACTTTATTATTTGAGAGGTCTTAATAGTTTTCTTGGTCAAAGTTATCTTTTTTATTCTGGGAAGATAAGTAGAAAAATTAATTGTTAAAAAGTCTTACAATAACAAATGTAATGGTTTAAAAAAATAGTGTTTTTTCATTTTATATATGAAACAGTTGTATACTGAATTTATGTCATTCACAAAACTTTAACATGTATCTATTGATGTCCCCCGTCACGAACCTTTACTCTGGTATCTTTATTCATCATCAACATTTTCAGATGTTTCTGGTTCAAATGTGTTTTGTTTTAGTTTGTGGATTCTGAAATTCAGCTGTCTCCTCTTCGAATGAAGAAGTTTAACATTAAACCTGCAGCACGAAGACACTCCAGAACTGAATTTTATACTTCAAACTTCAGTTCTTAAACCACGCAGCTCTTAAACTTCATTTTAACCCTTAAAATAGTCTCTTGAACATCAGTGTTACACCTTCAAACCCCTACTAAGGTAAATTTATGCTCCAAAGGACTCGGCAACAATTTTAAATCTTTACAACCTTTGAGGTCCATCACGTTTTAATAGTGCACATTAAAGACACCTACATTTTATTGTTATACCTTAAAAACCTTGAACTTTATGTTTTCAAAGTCCTTCAGACTTTAACTCACCACCTTATTCCTGACAGAGCGTCTCGTTCGGTTGTTCATTGTTATATGTATATTATATATATTTGCCTTTCATTAACACATTTACCTGCAGAGTGCCAGATAACTTAAGACTGCTTGGCCAGTTGCACAAAACACCTTAAGTTCAGATTTCCCTTACAATCCTTGTTAAGGTTTCCTCAAAATAAAATTGGTTGCACAAAACAGCCTTAAGTCTTCTCCTAAAATGTTCACTCAAGTATTAATGGTTTTCTCCTTGTCTTGGTCTGATACTTAAGGAATCCCTCGACCGCTGCACAAAAGCCCTTAGCAACCAAAGCAAGGTTAAAAAAAAAACCTTAAGGTCCCTCCGACTAATATGGTTTTCTTGTCCTCTTTTCTTCTGACAGTTTTCCACCATCTAACTATAAACCAAATTAAAAGGCGTCACAGTGTGAGCAAACAAACAATCTCCATGGAAACTGTTAGCGCTGTAAAACCTCTTTTAACGCAAGAAATGACTTAATGTTTTTCCTGAACTACAGAGACCTTTTAGGGGTGTAAGGCCCTAAGCTAGGGAGAAATTCAGCCTTAAGTGTCATACTTAAGGAGAAAACTTGCAGTGTTTTGTGCAGCTGTTCTCAGATGTTCAGAGGTTTTTTGTTTTTTTTTACCAGGAGCTGAAGTATCCTCTTTATTATTCTCTGACACAAACAGACCAGCTGACTGACACCAGCACGCTCTGACTGAAACAGTTTCATGTTGAAAACCAGTGTTTTGTGACGCTGCTCTTCACAGAGAGGCGACTGAGCTGCAGATTTTTCGGCCACAGAAAGTGAAATTCTCTCTGCAGACATTTCCTGATGAGTTTAATAAAAGCTGACAGCTGTTAAGTGTGATGATGTGAACCAACACCAACACATCTGTCTCAGCGAGTTCATTCGTTGAAGATGAAAATCAGAAAAAAGAACATAAAGTAAATGAGTTTAACTTAATCTGATCTGAAATCTGATGTGAATGTGACACAAGCAGCAGCAGCAGCAGCAGCTGGGTTTCAGTCTTTCCTGAGTGAAACACTGCAGGAAGTCCAGTGAAGAAACTTTACTTAATAAACAGTTAATAAACCAATCAGGAGGAAGCTGCTCACCATGTGAAGCTGATGTGAACATTCAGCGGTCGAGTGTTACCGAACTGTGTATTCTGAGAAATGACTCAACAACGAGCTCCAGACTCAGGAGCAGAGATGAGTGATTTAAGGACGTGTGAGATGGAAATGAAGCTGCAGGAACAACTGCAGACTGAAGAGGAGGAGTGTCGACCAGCAGGAGGGCTCACACACACACACACACACACACACACACACACTAGAACATCAGATGTGTGTATTGTATAATTAAGGGTTAATTAATCTGTTTGTGGATTCTGAAGTTAAGATAAACTTTATTGATCCACAGAGGGGAAATTCAAGTATCACAGCAGCACAAAACAAAAAGACATTAAATAGAATAAGATAAGAGAAAAAAAAAAAAAAAATCATGATTGATATATAAAAGATAAAATGAAAATAAAATTGCTGCATCAAGATGAATAAAGTGACTAAAATGGCGGACAAAGTGTGGAATAAAATAAAGTGTCATGTGTCATGTTGATCAGATGCAAAATAAGTCTGTTCAGAGCTGGATGTATTCACGATTCCATAAACCCCTTAAACGTCCCTTAACCTTCAGTAGGCTATTTGAAGAGACACTTAATGTGTTAAAGGAAAGTCTAAGGGCTTTGCGGGGAATACAATTCCAGTTCAAGCTTTTTTGTTTTGTTTACATTTAGATTTAAGGTGTTTTATGATATGAAATTAAAGTTAAGGAACTTTAAAGGTTTTCAAGATTTAAAGTGAGACTTTAAGGGTTTTAAAGTATACATTAGTTCAAGTTAAGGAGTTTATTTCAAGTATTAAATGAACTTTGGGTGTTTTAAGGGTTAATTTTTAAGAGACTTTTTAAGTGTTAGTTGAGTGTCTGGTGAATTTTCCATCTGTGGGTTTAATGTCGATGACGTCAGTCACATGACCAGAGGCCATTTAAGGGTCTTTTACATTAAGGGCACATAATTAACCCTTTAAATCTGCACTAAGATGTTAAAGATCCTTAAATGACTCTGTGAATAACCTCATCAAACTAACACACATAAAGGTTCGTCAGAGAAATGAACATTTAAGGGGAAAATGAGGGTGTTGTTGATTATTGATGAGGTATCAGTAGTTAATCAGGACCAAACTGCAGATTGATGAGGCTCGTTAGCAGCCAATCACAACGCTCATCACATGACCTCGCGCAGCTCTGATGAAGTCAGCCTGTCGACGTCGACCTTCATCCTGCTGAGCTCTGAATGTGAAACTACTGATCACTTAATAAAGTGTTGATGGCGTCATTGATCAGCTGATCACTTATTAATGTAACAATATCGCCAGAGGACGTTTCTGGATCATCACAGGTTGCCGCACAGGAAATGATCAGCTGATAGAAACTGGTAAAAGCAAAATCGACAGGATAAAAGCTCTGAAATGAGCAAGTGTCAGTTAAGTGTAAAATAATGACAAAGACAAGCATAACGTCGTTAGATGGGCCCAGTGCACGCTGCCGTGCACGTATCGCCTCGTCACATGACCAGAGACACTGGATAACATGGACATACGTGTTGCTCAGCGATCATCACTGCTTATCTGTGTTTGACAAAAAAGACCAAAGAAAATTTGAAATGACTGATTATTTCACAGAATAATCTCATCCTTCTGTTTTACAAAAAAGAAAACATAAACATGACAGTTGGTTTTGACTAGAACACAGCAAATGTTTAGAATTTAATGAGAGTTCTTGTTTTCACCCCCCTCAGGGGCCCCAGTGCACTGAGTCTGTATCTGCGCCCCTGAATAGAGTTTAAATATTTTAATTTCAATCAAGTTTAAAGCTTTGAAGCCATTGAATAAAAGTGTGCACGTTTTTCAGGTGTCAAAAAATAATAATTAAACTTACATTTAAGGGGCTTTGAGGTGTCAAATAAAGTTTTAATGTCTTTCAATGTATAAAGTTTAAGATTTTTCTGAAAGAGGAATGATCTGTTTAAAAGTAAAGAGTTCAAGTCAAATTAAATCAAATGAACCTTTGGAAATGAGTTTCAGGAGATACATTTTAAGGTCTCATGTCTTTAAGGATTCAGTTGTGGTGTGAAACTCGTCTTCAGTCATTAGTGTCTTGAACAAAGTGTTGATGGGTCGATTGATAAGTGATCAGTCGATCATCAGTCATTGATTTTACTGATGTAAACAAAATAAAGTTTAATGAGCTGATTGACAGACGATAATCAGACAGAAAATATTCAGATGGTGAAATTAGCTCTGATAAAGATTTTTTTTTTTTTAAATAATCATGTTGGCCCTTAAATGTTAATGGTGATGAGTGAGTTCAGGGCCTGATAGTTCAAAAGACTAAGGATAAAAGTTAAAACTAAAGAACTTTAATTTAAAATTTAAGAGAATTTAAAGGTTTGGATTTAATTTAAATGGACTTTTAGAAAAACAGTTTTCAGTGTAAAATTAAGATTTAAGGGAACCTGCACGTACAAAAAATAAAGCTGAAGAGACTTTAAAGCTTTAATCATAAAGTCCTTTAAACTTTAATCTAATGCCTTGAAAAACTCCTTAAAATTGTGCCTGAAGAGTCTGTTAAAGTAAAGACAAGTGCTCTGCAGAGACACTTAAGGCTTCTTTATAATTTTGATATTAACCAATGTGAACCTCTCAATAAACCATTAAACTAACTGACACCGTCCTGAAATGTTCAGATTAAAAACTAAGTGCTTTCTTAAGGTGGTTTTCGGGAGGATTTACTTTAAAGTGCAGATGTTTGAGGTAAAACAGGTGAAAACATGACATTAAACTTTAATAAGTAAATTAATTTGTAAGTGTTCCAACAGAGAAGCAGCATTAAAGTGTCTGAAGCAGAAGAGACCAGCAGGTGGCAGCACAGGATCAGAGGAACATTTTTATTTTGACTGAACTCAACTTCCTCCTTCTGTTTCTTATTTGGACTTAAACTTGATTTGATTTTTTCGTGATGTCATTTTAAATAAATCTAAAATAAACTGATTGAAGCCAAAGTTCACTTCATGGTTGAAGAGATAATAAACCAGGCAGAAGAATAATCCTGGGAAGTCTTTGAAGAGACTTAGAAATCCCTCAGAGTATCACAAGAGCCCCTTAAAGTCTCCAAGAAAAACACCAAAAATCCCTTAAATTCTTCTCAGAAAGCTCATCATATAAAACACTTAAAGACAAAAACCCCTTAAGCCTGTTTCCTTCATTTACACCTTAAAACGTCTATTTTATACCTTAAATGTCCCTTTAACTTTTCCAATGGTTTAATATCAAGGACGGAAGAAGAACCTTAAATTTTATTTTATACATTAGAAAAACAAAACTTTGATTTAGGCTTTTGCAGTTTTCATATTAAGATAAGGGTAAAGTATGTATGTAATTCCTAACTTTAAGGGACTGAGTGAACTTTTGCAAGGGTGATGACAATATGATTCATATTCTTTAAACGTGCCTCTTATTTATTTACTTATCTTTGTTTGACCAGGACGTTTCACTGAGACTGAAGATCACTTTAAGAGAGACCTGTCCAATCACAACACGTTAAAATGCAACAAATAAAACATGCAACACAAAAATCCTCAATGAAGCAACAACACAGAGGCCTCTGTGTCTCTGTCACCACGGTCTCAGCGATGCTCTTAAATCCATCAGTGGATATAAGTGTTTCTGAGTTTAGATCTTGTTGCACATGGATCCAGGTCCATGTGCAGAGGAACTTTCTCTTATCGTCCTTCAAAGCACAAATCTGAAACTAAACTGTGTCATCTGCACGTTTGTCTCTGGATTATTTGATTATTATGTTTGTGTTTAATGTGTGGAAACTGCCCAGAGTGTCCCCAGAGTGTCCTCAGAGGGGACTCAGTGTCCTCAGAGTGTCCTCAGAGGGGACTCAGAGGGGAGTCAAGAGGGTCCATCAGTCTCCTCTGGAGCTCAGAAACTGAAACTGTCTTTAAAAACCTGCAGAACTCCTTCATGTGTTAGTGACGCACTCAAAAGGCCCTTAATGGACCCTGAAACCTCCCTAAAGACCTTCAGGTCCTCATAACAACAGCCCCCTCAGGACTCCCCCTCTGCATGTGCCCCAGTTCGGGGAACCGGTTTCACTGAGTCCCGGCGTGTTTCAACATGTCCTGCTGGTTTCACCGCTGCAGTGACACCGTGTGGCCGCTGGCGGCGCCACAGACCTGCTCTCGGTCTGCAGACAGTCCTGCGGGGGGGGCATGAAACATGCGTCCTGCTGCAGACACACTGAGCAGATTTAATAAAAGTATAAATCTATGAATGTGACGTTGAGGATTGTTTTGTTACCGTCAGGCTCGAGGGCCGGTTTCACACATCTAGTGTGATGTGCGCAGCCTGCAGCCTGCAGCAGAGCTTCACAGAAATCAAACTTGATGTGTGAAACAAAAGAGAAACCAAAGTGTCATCTGAGGGTCTCGTGAATTTTGCCTCGTGCCTTTTCTTTTCTTGTAAACCCTGCAGCCTGACACAGCGCTCTGCTGCAGGGCTCGTGCTCTGACATGAGGGCCGGTCACCTGCTGCAGCTTCTGCATCAACCACACCGCATTTAATAAAAGGTGAATTTATGCTGTGTGTGTGTGTGTGTGTGTGTGTGTGTGTGTGTGCGTGCGGGTGTGTGTGTGTGTGTGTGTGTGTGTGTGTGTGTGTGTGTGTGTGTGCGGGTGTGTGTGTGTGTGTGTGTGTGCAGGGCCGGGTGCAGGGCCGGGTGGAGCTTCCCTCCGTCCGGCTGCGCCTCGGGAGGATTGCGGAGCTCTCCTCGTGCAGCAGGAGCAGATCCTGGGAAGGAGAGTCTGGAAATTCCTCCACATAGGAAGAAGCCTCCCAGTAAACAAACTGGGAGAGTGTGAGGAGAGAGAGAGAGGAGGAGGAGGAGGAGGAGGGAGGGGGGGGGGGGGGGGCGGGGGATTCTCCGAAACCACCCACGTGGGATCTCCGGCGTCTGCTGCGCGCTCAGCCAATGGGCGCAGAGTCCGGGGGATCTATTGACAGCGGCGGCCCAATCAGGTGAGGAGCCGCCGGGCGGGGTGACGCCCACCGCAGAGAGCGCGTATAAAGAGGGAGCGTTTCTGCTTTCGGAGTCACAGAGCTTCTTCCTCGCTCACACGGACCTTCAGCTGAGCCTCACGGACCGGATCTTTGTACCGAGCTGGATTACCGCTTCTTGTTGTTTGGACTTTATCCGGGACTCAGCAGCCTCTCCGCGCGCTGTGGATATTTCTCTCTATCCTGGAGTTTGTGGATTATTTTACTGACTTCAACATGACTCTGGAGGAGGTCGTCGGCTCCAACAGCACCGAGAAAAAGTAAGTTACTGATGCTTGTTACCGACGCGTCATGACGCACCGACACGCGGCAGCGCGCAGTCACATTCAGACCAGATCATATTAAACATGAGATGCTCTGAGTGTGTCCACATGCTGTGCGCAGCGTGTCGAGCTCACTCTGCGGGTTTCGGTCACGTCTCTAACTGTGTGTGTGTGTGTGTGTGTTTGCAGGATGGAGACGGTGAGTCAGGCTCTGGAGGAGCTGCTGGTCGCGGCTCAGAAGCAGGACTGTCTCACGGTGGGAGTCTACGAGTCCGCCAAACTCATGAATGTGTAAGTTTGATTTTCCGCAGCTCATCACAAATAACGAGAGTCATATGATGTGACGTGTTGACGTTAACCGCCCCCCCCCCCCTGCAGAGACCCGGACAGTGTGGTCCTGTGCGTCCTCGCCACTGATGAGGAGGATGAAGATGACATCGCGCTGCAGATCCACTTCACGCTGCTGCAGGCTTTCTGCTGCGACAACGACATCAACATCTTGCGGGTGTCCGGCATGAGGCGGCTGGCTCAGCTGCTGGAGGAGGACACCGAGGACAGCAACGGCAACGAGCCCCGGGACCTGCACTGCATCCTGGTCACTGTAAGTCCAGCTCCTGATCTACACGTGCACAATAAACATGAACACAGATTATTAGGTAACGATGTAAGTGTAACCGGAAGTCTAACGGTGTGTGTGTGTCCGCTGTGTTGCAGAACCCCCCGGTGCAGCCGCTGCAGTCTGCGGCCCTCCAGAACATCAGCAGCTTCTGTGAGGAGAGTCGCTGCAGGAACCAGTGGGTCCCCTGCCTGGACATGCAGGACCGCTGAACCGAACCGGGCCGAACCGAACCGAGTCAGACCGCTGTGGAGCGGTGAGAAAGAGTCCAAACAGCCGTCCTTGTGCTGAAGAGGAATAACGGCGTTTGAGTGATAGAGGGGCCGAACCGGACCGACCCGGACCGACCCGGGGCTTTACTGCTGCCTGTGGGGCGCGTGAGATTTCGGGACCGGGACCGGGCCTCCCGTCAGAGGATGGGGGGGCTGTGCAGGTGGACTCAGGTCCTGGACCTGCAGAGAGGGAGGAGTCACGTGACTGCTGGATGTCACATGACTGAACCATGAATGGATGAACTGAGGATGAACTGAGGAGCTCGTGCACGTGGAGCTCCGAGCTGCAGGTGTTCTGCTCACCTGTCCGCGCACACATGAACTGAGGACATGTGACTTCATGTTTTATTATATTTCCTGTTATTAATGACGCAGTCGGAGTCACACTGACGTCAGAGCTGCTTATTTAAAGGGACAGAGTAATATATGAGTGAATCCACCTGTTTACTGAACCTGATGAATAAATTATTGTTGAAGGAGAAATGATTGATTTCTGAGTGGTTCATCCAGGAGCTGTGTGTGTGTGTGTGTGTGTGTGTGTGTGTGTGTGTGTGTGTGTGTGTGTGTGTGTGTGTGAGAGAGAGTGTGTGAGTCATCCTCATAGCGATGACTACAGCTGAGTCACCACATTTCAAAAGACCTAAGATGAACACATTCAGCAGTGTAGGAGTGTTGCTGCAGAAAATATCCTCACTGATGTTAAACTGTACTTAAATGCAACATCTAAGAAAACTGGGGGACATATGGCCAAAAGTATGTGGACAGCCTCCACATGCACATGATACTCTAAATATATCCATCAAATCAAACAGTCTGAGGTGGAGACAACCTTCAGTGACCGCGACACACATGATACATGTGGCTTTATTTTAGGGGGTCGATGTTAGTGTTCGACTCACTGCTTCCTGGTGGCGCAAATATTAGACCTCAAGCCTTGTTTCCACAGAGCAGTCCGCTTCAGTTCGGTACATATTTAGTCTGTTCCCACAGTGAAAGTTGTGGATGGTCCCAACAGCAGCGTCCTTAGCGTCCCCATGTTTGGTCCCCCCCTCTGTTGGGGCACCTAGCACACAGATCTGCTACTAAAAGGTGGAGCTAGAAACCCTGCAGTCTGATTGGTCAGTAGAGGACGGTCACTCTGGTTTTATGTAACCTCTGTTCATACATCAGTAAACTACAACTATAAAATGAAAGAGAACAAAATCACTTCATTCACTGGGCCGACTGCCGGCAACTTTTAAGATGGAACGTTTACTCTGCTACACACACCAGCACACTATGCTGTTACTAAAATAACTCATCTGACATTTGATGTCACATTGTAAAATGAACAGCAGGGTCTGGAGTTTCACACTGAGGTAGTTACCAGTGGCGTCACAAACAGCAAACGGTTTCTGACGCCTGGATCTACTGACAAAGCAGCGGCAGCTGATAACTACGGAGTGAAAACAGGCTGAAATATAGCGTGTTTGATCCCATACGCTCTTCTCGCTGTGGCAAGTTGTTGAAAGTATGTGGACACCTCTTTCTGTTTTGTTCTGGGTCTGTCTTAGAGGTTCTCACACTTGGTGTACCACAGGGATCTGTCCTCGGTCCTTTACCATTTTCTCTCTACATGCTGCTCAGTGTTAAATATTTCAAATCAGTTCACATTTTCATGCAGCTGATTCTCTTTAGCTTTAAATAATTTCATGCAGTTTTGCAGAGTAGAAATGAAGAGACCTGCTCGATATGAAAGGAGTCCTGAGATAGCAAATAAATAAAACGTGAATTGACTTGAAATCTTGTGAGCTCAGTTAAACTCACAGTTTCAGACTTGTAGTGACTACTGTCAGTGAAAAAGGCTGTTAACAGGCTGAGCTGGCTCGTAACATGCTGAAGTCCAGAGATGCATTTTATGGTATTTATTAACCAAAAATGTACAACTGTGATAATTAAGGCAAAGCAAGATGAAATGAAATATCATGTTACGTGATATTACCGTCAACAGAAAATATCAGTGCTAAATATTCACCCTCTCGCCGCCACACCAGTGAACGAACAGGTAAAATAATTTGAAACCACACCGCTGTGCCAATTACAACTACCGGAAGTGAAAGTGACAATAATAACAACAACAGAGGTCAAACACACATTCTGGCTCCTTCACGACTCCTCACACAATCAGAGTTTTCCTTTATTGTTTCCTGAGCTTGTGTAAAATTTCACCTTTAAAATGCTCGAAACTTGCAGGAGCAGTTTTTATAATGTCCTGAAGAGACGACAGGAAACTGGAAATATTCCTGAGTAAAAAAACACATCTCAAACTTCAGATGTTTTGAAATTTTGCAGATAAACAAAGAAAACTCATCAAACTCCAGTGTGAGAATCTTTATTTTAAGATGTCCAATTACTTTTGGCCAGAAAATCAGAGCCTGACTGATCGCTGCAGGAGGAAGATGGATGGTTACATGAGGAGTGTGTTGGCGAAGATTTTCACACTACCTCGGTTTCCATGGTGCTGTCTGTAGTGTGTGTGTGTGTGTGTGTGTGTGTTTTGTGATGGAGGCAGTTTGTTCTTCTTTCGTGGGAGTTGGACCTGCAGCGGCGGTGGCGGCGGCGTGGGAGTAGTTGGAAGGAGGATTTTTTTCTCTTTGATGGAGCCAGGCGAGCAGTTTCAGTTTCCCCCTGCCTCCTGTGGTTGTGCTAAGCTAGGCTAACCTGATACACTGATACCTTCCAGGACGTCAGCGTTCCTTTAAGTTCCTCCACTGTGTCTTGTCTGTATGAAGCTGCGCCTCGACGTCCAGTTACCTTGGAGTTTCTGGTTCCAGTCAAACTGAAACTGAACCAATGAGTTCATTTCAAAAGACCACAGAGAAACTCACAGTGTGAGAGTGTGTGTGTGTGTGTGTGTGTGTGTGTAGGGTCTCTCTGTTACTGCATGTGAACACTATCTGCAGTACTGTGTTGACAAAGCCGTAACCTTCTCATCACAAGATAAAATAAATGAGTCACCTCTTCCTGACTCACCGTGTTGTTCTGTGGAGAAAACAAATCTCTGCACACTGACGGCCCGAAACAAGCCAAGACATCAGTGATAAAGATTTTCAGTTCATTGAGTTTCATCAGCTTTGATAAACGAAGTCCCAGAACATCAAACAGAGCACAGTGTGTTTTGTGTTGCAGGACAGACGCGGTTTCCAGAGGCGGAAAACTCGAGTCACATTCATCTTATTTTCTGACATTTAATTAATATTTATGAGAGGTTTAATCAACTTATTTTTTTTAATTTAATAATATTTTTTGTACAATATTATACAATAAAAACATATATATACATATATATATATGTATATATGGACAATTTATTGAAATTTTCTCAGACATTCTTTTAAACATTTTTTTTCTGGCAATTTAATAATATTTTTGTTCAGACATTTTATCAACATTTCTTGAACATTTCATAACTTTTATTATTAATAATAATAATTTTATTTATAATATGAATGTGTCCCTCTGTGTGTAGCTTCTCAGTTGGAGCAGTAATAACCCTGCAGCATCACTCAGTATGTGAAGCTGTGACATCGTAGCCTGTGACTCAGTCATCGTACAGTCTGCTGACATCACACATGATGTCATACCCAAGTTCATTAGATCCATGTGGCACAGTGTAGCTGCACTAAACAGATCAGACTGATCACATCTCACACTGTGTAGGAGGCTCAACACAGATTTACATCTTGACCTGAGACTTGACTTCAGGCCTGAGTTCGTATTTTTCGTCTGAAATTTTTTGCACATTTTAAATCAAATACAACCTCATGTTGTGTCGATCACGTCTTCACGCTGACTGACAAATATATTTGACCAGGAGGTGGTGATGAGCGGTCGGAGGTCGGAGCTCAAATTATTAACAAATCAGATTATTTATAAATCACTGTAAAGGGACAGTGTGTGAGTTTTAAGGTCCTTTGGGACGAATCAGGCGTCACGTCTTCATATCAAACATGTTTGTGAGGCAGCAGCAGGTCTGTCAGGTCTCTGCAGGTCATTAGCTCAATTAGCTTAGTTAGCTCAGTTAGTTTAGTTAGCTCAGTTAGCTCAGTTAGCATAGTTAGCTTTTTAGCTCAGTTAGCATAGTTAGCTCAGGATGCTGCCCGCCATTTGTGTGCCCTGTCCCTGTCCCTGTCTGTCTGTCTGTCTGTCCCTGTCTCTGTGTGTCTCTGGCCCAGTACATGGTGTTCAGTGTGTCTCTGGCAGTGTCAGCCATATTTCCATCAGTGAGTGGATCAAACCGAGAGCGCAGCGTGTGATTGGCTCCTCTGAGACCTTTGAAGGTTATTTTTTGGCTCCTGTGGTGTTTTTCCTTTGAAGGGTTTCTGCAGAGACGGACGGAGAACACTGAGTTCTTCCAGCTGCGTGTTTGTGTGAGACCTGCTGAGCTGTAAACTGCAGCTCTGCAGCCAGCTCTGTACAAACAGCCATCGGCCTCTGATGTCACATCCTGATGTCACATCCTGTTGTAACGGGGACTCCGCCGCTCTGCTGACGCTGCAGGCCTGTTTGTCTTGGCAGCAGGCCCGTCCCTGGAGGGGCCCAGCGGGGTGGACGGGGCCACGGATACAGAAACAGATACAGTCCTGAGCTAATGACAACAAGCTGCTGCTGCTCTGTGTGTGTGTGTGTGTGTGTGTGTGTGTTCAGGCTGTTCTCGCACATTTTTCATATGATTTCCTACGGAAAGCAGTGCACCCAATTCGTACATTTCACACGTAACTTGAAAAGCTGTGCTCGTGTGACGGCTGTGCTGACGGCAGTAAACACAGAAGCCTGAGTGCTTGTGAGGAGGCAGGTTGCACAGACGTGTTTGTCTCTGTCCTCTGGAGTCGTGTGTTTCAAAGTGCTTCACATAGCATTAACATATAAAATATAATAAAGGATACAAATCTACAATAAACATCATTCAACACCTACAGTTACAACAGGAAGTCTTCTTTCTATTATTCTAACAGTTTCTTCGTCTTTCTCATAACTTGGTGTTTGTTTTTTCAGTGTGTTGGTTTTGTTGTCACGTCCTCCCTGTGTGCACGTGTGTTGAGACCCTTTTATCCTTTTCATAAAATAAATCAATAAGAATAACCTGCCGCTGAAAGGAAAATGTCACAATGAAATAAATCACAGACTGTCAGTAAACACATCATGAACCTCTCTGACCGTCATGGAGACTTTGTGACGGAGTCGTTTTTACACATCGAACCTGACAGATTTCCTCTCTTCACACTTTGATGACGGCTGTGAAGTTTCACTTTAGAACATGACGCTGGAAGCTTCTGAACCTGTTCAAACTTTAATTGCACACTTCACTGAGGGTCTCACACGTTCTGTTATTTTAGCTTCACCTCGTGCAGCTCAGGGACGCCATCAGAGTGCACGTGAACGGGGCCAAACATCAGATGAGTGTTCACATGAAATGATCAGCATGAAGAAACATCCTCATGTGGAGACCTGCGTTCAGTCTCGTGACCAAAACTCATTTGAAAATCGATCATTTTTTAATAAACAACAACTTAGCCTGCAACTTTATTATTATTTATTATTTCCATATTGTACTTCTACTCCACTACATCTCAGAGAGAAATACTGCAGTGTTTTTATCATCCTCTGAGTGTTAGTATTTTGATGCTGATACTTTTGTACTTTTACTTAAGTAAGATTTTAAATGCAGGACTTTTACTTGTAACAGAGTATTTATCAGTATATATATCACGACTTTAACTTAAAGCTCCAGTGTGTCAGATTCAGTGTCATCTGTCAGTGAGGATTACAGATTTTACAGATTACAGATTACAACCAGTTGAAACCTCTCCTGGTTAGAATTCCTTCAGCCTTGATTGTTGAGGAGCTGAATTATCGTCAGAGGTCTCTTCCTCTCAGAAACACACACACCAGGAGTCTCATTAATAAACACTGCGTTCACACAGAACGAGGCCTGAAAGAGGCGTACGACACGTCACACACAGAAGTTGTGATCTATAAAAACAGACTTGATGGAGAAATGCTGACCCAGGCCGACCAACATGGTGGAGCCTCACTATAGAAATTGCTGAATGTTTTTTTGCCATTTCGCCATTTTTGTCTTTTATCTGTATGTGTATTTTCAGTCTGGACCCTACACACTGTTTTATAAACGAGAACCAGCTGATTTAAACCATTAAAACACTGAATAAAGATGTTTCATGTCACAAAAATCAGTGTTTGTCTGACACTGTTTGTTGCAACGGCACTGCTGACTGTGAACACATGAATGTCCCAGTCTAGAGTCAGTGTTTGGTTTGTCCATTCTGGGCTACTGTAGAAACATGGCGGTGCAACATGGTGATCTGTGTAGATAAAACAGCTCATTCTGAGGGAACGTGAACACAACCACTAGATTCTTTTTAAACTCGACACACTGGAGCTTTAAGTTAAAGATCTGAATGCTTCTTACAGCTCTGTTAAACATGTTGCAGCAGTTTTACGTGATTACACACACACACACACACACACACACACACACACACACACACACACACTCCTGCCAGTTGTTTCACACAGAGTGACTGCATGTGTCAATAAAGAAGAAGACGTGTGTCTCATTAATAAACATTGGAGCTATTAGCCATGTCATTAAGGACCATAATAGATGGTTGTCATGGTAACATAAACAACAGTTAGCGCTCACGCCCCGACGCCACGCTGGACTGTACGAACTGATCTGAAAACAGTGATGCAGAGACCGACACACGGATGTCACATGACTTTAATGTGACAGACAGTCTGTCGCTGATCTGATGGAAGGAATGCACCAACCTGCGCTAATCACTCCACACACCCACAGTCATTTAACACGTGTGTGTGCATGTGTGTGTGTGTGTGTGTGTGTGTGTGTGTGTGTGTGTGTGTGTGTGTGTGCGCGCGCAGAAGAAACAGGGAGTGTAAAGACCTGAAACCAGGTCAGACCTGCAGGACTGTGTTGATGTTCTTTTCCTGCACAGCTTTTCTTCAGCGCGCAGTTCTTCACTGCAGCATCTTCAGTCCTTCTGTAGTTTATGTACAAACACTCAGATCCTTTGCTGCACTCAAGGGAAGGTCCTGCATTAGAAACCCAAGCTGAACAACAGCTGACTGTTGAGTCTCGAGTTCACAAAGAGGGTCAGCGCTGGTCTGCAAAAACAGACAGGACGTCAGCAAAGGAGCAGAATTTACTGAACACATAAAGGAGAAGGAATAAAACATATAATCAGTCCTCAGATCTGTACGTCTGTCCAGTATCTGGAGAAGAGTACTGACCTCCTGTTTGTTAAATCTGAGACAGAAATGTTCTAAAAGGATCAGTCATGAAGTAATGCATGATGTGTCTCTGCTTGGTGATGCTGCTGACCCTCTGTGTGTGTGTGTGTGTGTGTGTGTGTGTGTGTGTGTGTGTGTGTGTGTGTGTGTGTGTGTGTGTGGTGTGTGGTGTGTTCAGTGACTTCAGGAATAGCATCTTTATTTTAGGAGGAACCAGAAACAGCCCAGTGTGTCACTCCAGCAGCTATTTCTGTTTCAGAGTCCACGTACAGCGAGGAGGCTCCCCGCTCTCTTCCCTGCGTCACGTCACCATGGAAACAGATGGAGCCTGCCGATTGGACAGGGCGGGCAGGTGGGAGGCCGGAGCTGTGGCCGTCTTTGTATTCGATCAGGAGCGACGGCTACGTAGGGAGATCCTGCTGCCGCGTCACTGACCATGTATGGCTGCTTCAGGATCAGTAGGAAGCATCAGAGAGAGGTGAGTCACAGAGGAGGAGGAGGAGGAGAGGGGAGGAGAGGAGGAGGAGGAGAGGGGAGAGGAAGACAGTCAGAGGCAGGAAAAGAGATGAAGGATGGAACAGTGAGAGGCAGAGATCGCTGCAACATCACAGAAAACAGTTAGATTCACAGAAAGGCCGTGGAGCGTCAGGATTCTGACGCTGAGATCATGTTATTGAAGGCATCACAGACATGAAGAACACTGACACTGAATCTGACGCTGAGATCAGGTCACTGAAGGCATCACAGGCACAGAGGGCCAAAACTAACCGAGGTCACCAAACCGGACCCTTCCTCCCCGGCTGCAGCTTGAGGTCCTGTCCATGAACATCACAGACAGAACCAGAAACCAGAGACGACCTGATGGAGGCCAACACTCACTGAGAACATGTCTGACTTTACGTATTCGGACACGGCTCTCACTGTGGTCACGCAGGGACCAGATGGCTCGTAGCAGTGACCCTGGTAACCCGTATAGCTGCAGTAGCCCCGATGCAGTCGTCTCATTCTCGGGACCCATCGGCTGTATTTGGCGTCTGGCGGCGATACAGCCTCTGGCGGCAGACCCCCAATTTTTTGGCATTCCGGTTTGATTTGGGCGGAGGAGGCGAATTTCCATTTCCGACCTCCGTTTATATAGAAGTAAATATGCTGAACCATTGCGATGGATTCAGAGTTTGCAGTGACGCCAATTATGTTCCGCCTCGTTAGTTCACCGCACGGAGCGTTTAACCTGGCAACAACTGCAGCTGGCTCAAATGTGATTGGTCAATATCATGCGGACTACAAACAGCCTGCAACCGGAAACCAGGGCTCTTCCGCTCTTCTTCCGGTCTCCGGGGTTTGACTACAGACTCTACACTGACTGTATATAGAGACTACAGTCGTGTACGCAGCACATGTCGACTGGATGGACAAACTCCAGCAGCTCCTGTTGTTTCCGGCCTGTGGAGCGGCTGTGCTGGTGAATCTTTCTGTAACTTGAGGAGCCTGCGTGTTGTCTTATGTGTAGGTGTTGCTGTGGCGTCACGTTGGGTTGTTCCAGACGCTGTAAATGTGGCTGCAGACGCTGAGCTCCTGTTCATGTTTACTGTTCCACCTCCACCCAGTGTCTGCTCTCTCCTCCAGACCTCTCCTTCAGCTCGTCCTCCACTTTTTCCAGACCAAAATAAAAAACCACAACCTGGAGGCTTTGTTTGTATTCTGGCCCTCGGAGGCTCCTGTAGACATCATTACACATTCAGAGAGAACTTGATATTGTTTGTGTCTGTATTTAAAACAGTGAGGTGAATCTGTTGTGTGTGCACTTTTCAACATGAACATAAACACATATAATAACAGATTTATAATAGACTGTCGTGTTGTTTATTAATATGTAAGTTAATAAGTGAAAGTCTTCCTGTTGATGGACAGATGTTACAGTCGTTGTCTGCTGCTGATGATAAAAGAGTGAAACAGCTGGAAGAAGATGAAATGTGACTCCACAGAAGACGTTAGAACAAATACTGAACATTAATAAACGTCCTTTTATCTGTCAGAACCCTGTGACAGTCTTTTTTATTGATTAACTGATGATTCTTTTCAGAGACATTAAACAAAGAGAAGTTAGAGCAGAGCTGAATCTTCAGTGCGACAGCAGCTGGGCTGATCCAGAGTCAGTCAGAGAACAGGGAGCTTTTTCTTCCTCAAACTGTCTGAGCTATAAATATCTTCTCCGGACGCCGGCGGTTATTTTTATCCCAGCTGAGGCTAAATTTACTGAGCTGGGCGTCTCCTCCACCCGTCCCACCGCAGAGTAACCCCCACCCCTCCTCCCTCGACTCTCTGCTGTGTTCAGGAGCCAAACCAGAGAGCTGAGGCCACGCTGTGTTTCTGTGTGAGTCAGAAAAAAAGCGTCAAACAGAAGAAGAAAACCTTAATTTACTCCGAGGAGAGCCATCTCTGAAATGTTAAAGGTAACGAAGGCCTCCTTAACCCTTTGAAACCTGAGAGTCACAAACGTGAAATAAAGAAGAAATGACCCAAAAAATGTTTCCAAGAAATTAGTAAAAAGAGAAAATAAAAAAGAGAATTAGTAAAAGAAGAAAGAAAGTCAAAATAAACAAACTAATAGCTAAAAATAATTGCGTACTATTATTTAAATATATAATATAATAATAATAATAATAATAATTATAAATATAATTTTCCCCTAGTTTAAAAAAAAAAAATTCTAACTTTTTTGTTTTTGCAATTTATGGGACATTTCTACCAAGTTGCTCATTACCTTTCCCCCCTTACTTTCAAACAGAAATGGCACCAAAGTGCTCAGCGGTTCAACGGTTTAAATACCTGCAAAAGGTGCCTGAAAGCAGCACAAGAAAAGTGATGACGTCTCAAAGGGTTAAATAACTTCTTATCATTTGACTGCTTTCTGATTTTCTGAAAGAATATCTCAGAGACAAAGTGAGCATCTTATTTCTCAGTTTAATGGTTCATTAAGAAGAACTGTGTCTTTGGATAAATCTCTTCACATTAAAACAACATAATAAATAATGCAATCCTGCACAAAAAACGTCAGAAAGCCCTTAATTATTAGAAAATCCTCAAGTGATGACGATAACACCCTTAAATAACTGCAGCTCTGCACTTAATGTGCAGCTGTGGCTTTTTAATGGAGAAATCAGCTGAATTTAATGGAGAAATTAAAGGGAGAGAACCTTCAAATGGGAAACAGTTTGTGAGTTTTTGTGGAGCTTCAATGGTTAAAAGAGAAGAATCTGATTGGATGTTAAAATAAAACCCCACTTTAGTCTCTTTTCTCCTCATCTGACTTTTCTTTCTTTGAATCAGAGCTCATCATCACAGAGCCTCCTTTCTCTGCGTGCACGAGCCCACAATTACAGACCATGTGCTGAGGTAACCCCCCCACCCACCACCAGCCTAACCCCACCCACCCAAACCACACTTTGATGTCAAACCAAACATCCCCTCCCTCCCTCCTGCTGCTGTTTGTCCTCCAGACCACAAACCAGAGGGACTCTGAGGACTCCAGACCGCCACTGACCCCCTCACCAAGGGGACCTGGAAAAGACCTGGAATAACGGAGGAGGTTTCCATGTCATGACGACGACACAAAGAGTTTGAAGGAGTCTTTCAAAATATGTTTTCGGTGAAGTCAGATTCTTTTACAGCAAACAGTTAAAACCACGATGAACGTGCAGCTCTTTGGGTGAACCTGTGACGTTCTCTGCATCGAAATAAGAAAGGTTGCAATTTGAATCATAAACTTGAGTGGAAACGTCACAGTGTGGAGTTAAATGTGTTAAAATATGTTTCCTGTCTGAGGTGTGAACAACGGATAGAAGCAGAAACAGACTGAGTGAATAAATGAAGATGAAGAAGTGTGGAGCGATGAGGAGGCTGTAACCTTCCTCACATTAATGCATGAAACAAACAAGAGTTTCTGCTCTGACTGAAGCTCTGTGAATCACCTCTTATTCCTCTGCAGTGCTTTAATGGCACCGACCAGCTGTTTTCATATTTTATACTAATATTCACACAGCAGGAGTTGATGGAACAAACATTCAGTCGGTTTTCTTCACAACATTTGACAGAAATGTGGATAAAACTTGACTGTTGGTAAAAGTGGCTTCATTATTGTCAGAAACACGACGTCCAGGAGAACATTGAGTTTGTTTAGATATTTGAGTTATTGCAGGAATATATTATTAACTCAATAAATGGCATTCAAACATTTTTAGTAAACACTGGAGTTCCACAGGGCTCTGTGCTCGGTCCTTTGGTAGTTAAAATAACTAAAAACAGTGCTTTAACTCTGATTCATCATTAGTACCTGCAGCATGTTGTGATGTTGCCATTACAAAAATTAAAACAAATTCAGCCAGTCTGTAAATTCTGTGCAATCTTGTGATTTTATTCAATCAATGCAACTGTACTGCAAATCTGACTTTTTAAAAAAAGGTCAAATCTCATGTCATTGTAGATCTTATTTTTGCTGATATTTTGCTTTGTGGAGCTCTGTGATGGGGACAGAGTCACACACACAGTGACAGGGCTAACTGTTAGCATCAGTCGGCTAACATTACCCAGTGGTTATTAACAAGTTTAACAACAGTGTCGAGCCGTTTTGGTGTCGGTGTGGGAAGTCGCTGAATATCAGTGCTTGATCAGTGACTGCTGGCGTCACACTGACGAAAACAGCCGTTTCATTTTCAACAGTTTCATGTCGGCATGATACGCGGCTGGTCGCTTTTATTATGGAACAGTGCCGACAACAACGAAAGTTAAGGGGGCAAAAGTGTGAGTAGGGCAGGCAGGAGGGGTGAAGGTTGGGTCCAACAACCAAGGACTTTCACCCAGGTGTTCACTTCCTGTAAGATTGTAAAGCCAAACCTTGTTCTCTTTTCCTAAACCCAACCACGTGTGTGTGTTGGCTAAATGTAACCACGTGTGTGTGTTGGCTAAATGTAACCACGTGTGTGTGTGTTGTTGAAGGAAAAAAAACATCAGTTGCCGTTGTTGTAGTGACGTAGTGCTTTTATTTTGAAAGAGACTGTATCAAACTGTACATTTCCTGTGAAAACAGAAGTGTATTTTGAAAATAGACAAAGCATGTAACAGGCTGAAGTTGACACAGCGTCCCAGAACGTCAACAACCAACACACCCAGGGTACCTTGGACGCCACATGTGGACGTGGAGAGTCCATGAATAAAATCTTTTTTTTATTCAGACAGTTTCTAATAAGTCTACAGTTATAAATGTTCACATGTAGCTTCAAACCTTTACTGAAAACAAGGACTTTACAACATGAAGACATGACAGAAGCACCACAGCTCACACAGAGTCTTGTTGAAGATGAGAGGAGCTTCGATCAGTCCTCCAGCACTGCTGCCACATGTTGAACATGTAAATCCTGCAGCGATACATGTGGATTTCCTCTGTTATAAATCTGCAGTCAGTGAAGGCATCACGCAGACTGTCAAGTATCTTAAACTGTCAGAGAGTTGGAGGAACTCAAAGGTTTCAGTATCAGTCTCGACTCTTTTCATTTTCATCATGTAAATCTCAGTTGTTGGGTCTTTCCCCGAACGCTGAGGGGACAAAACCCTGAGACCACGACCGCCTCAGGGGCCCCCCACCTCTCCACCGCTCCACCTGAACCCTCCGGCTGTTTGTGGACTGGATATGCAAATAAGATGCAGATTCATCTAATGAGGAACTGAGACTTTTCTGTGGAGACCTGCTGGATGATAGAGTCATTGAATTCCTGTACGTAGGTGTCGTTCCAGACAGCAGCTCTGACTCGCCCTTTTCACACAGAGATGGCGCTATAGAGTTCCTTCTTCACGCTGTCTTTGTATTTTCACACAGAACCAAATGACGGCGGCATCACGTGGCTGCACTGTGTGACTGTAGACAGCATGTCGGCATCCTGCAGAAAGAATTCAGACACTACATATGACCAAACTTGACACAAATGTCTAACAGGATAAAATAATAAAGGTCAAAGGTCAAAGGTCAGCTTGACTGTGACATCATCATGTTGTAACGTCATATCTCAGGAACAGAAGGGGAGACATTTGGTCACATACTGAATTAGTGACTCTAATCTTGAAACTGTGCTGATTGTATAGATCTGCTGTATGTGAAGCCTCCATGTTTTCACTGCATAGAAAAGGGGTGTGTGTGTGTGTGTGTGGGTGTGTGTGTGTGTGTGTGTGTGTGGGGGGGGGGGGGGGGGGTGCAGCCTGTGGTGACAGTGGTTTGGTGGTTTGTGGTGTGAGGAGGGTCTTCAGGAGCTGCTGGGGTTGGGACTGTGGTGTGGTGGGGGGTGTGATGGGGGGTGGGGGTCTTGTGGTGGTCGAGGGTCTAATTTAGTCTATTTATAGTGTCCTCCGAGCAACAGAGGGAGGAATAAGTGATGAAGGGTGGAGCTCAGTGAGGTGATGGCTGTTGGTGGAGCAGACAGTGGTTTTCCAAAGTGTTCCTGAGCCCATGTAATAAAATCCTTCATGCAGTCATGTTGATTTTTAATGCAGTGCAGTCTGAGGGGTCAGAGGTCATGGACATTCAGCCTTGTCCCTTACATGCAGAGGTTTCTGCAGATTGTCTGAATCTTTTGATGATATTATGGATTATGAGTTATTAATTCTTTGCACTGGTTCATTCAGACACAATGTTCACAATGCACTTTGAATTACTTTGTGTACGAACTGTGCTCTACAAATAAACTTGCCTTGCCTTACTGTTGGAATATTTCCCAGCTTTATTATAACGTGCCGCAGAATGAGTGCATATTTACAAAAACAATAAAGTTTATCAGTTTGAACATTAAATATCCCGTCTCTGGACTGTATTCAACTGAAATTACGTTAAAAAAATATTTGCATTCTCTTCTTGTTGTCATTTCACGCAGTGTCCAAACGTTTTGGAATCAGGCTGTATAATGTTGGTCTGCAGGAGATTTTTCATGCTGCAATATTGCCAGTGGCCTCTGGGAAGAAAGTATGACTGTACGATTTTTCAGAGGGTCAGGTCTGGAGCTGCAGGCTGATCAGACTTCACTGTGTAACGTGGCTTTAGTAGCTGCTGCACATACACATACACACAAACACACACACACACACACACACACATTGTTGTGAAAGCACATGTGACGAGGCGTGTCTCTGCAGTGGGAAGAAGAAAATGTGCAGATAGCGTGCAGCAGAAAACAGCTCATCCCAAAATATGTCCCAGAACAAACAAGAGCTGATCCCACACCTTACAACACACACACACACACACACACACACACACACATACACACACACACACACACTCCCAGCCTCAGTGTGACTCATGCTGGTTTCACTCTGCAGTGTAAAGTCAGAAAACACCCACAGCAGACTTCAGGCTTCGCCCTGCAGCCGACAGACGCAAACACAACGCCACGCCGACCCACACACACACGCAAACGCACACACTTACACATCCCTGAGCCCTGACTCAGACCAGAGCCGGCCCGCTTTAAATAGCCCGGGTCCAAATGTCAGACCGGTCTGACGCCAGATGGAGGGAAGAAGAAGAGGCCGTCAGCGTCAAGCAAACCAGCAGAGAGCGGAGGACGTCTGCGAGTCTACGCCTGCGTTTCTACGTCTGCGTCTGTACATCTGCAGACACTGCAAAGCTTCAACACTGTTAACTGTCAGAGCTTCATGTCCATAAACACATACCTGCGTGTGACTGCAGAACCTGAAGGCAGCGCAACAAGACTTTGGTCTCAGAAGCTTTCTGGTTTCAGTTTGTGGTGCCTGTGAGTGAACAGTCCATGTGGAGAGCACGGGCCAGAAGGAAATCTTTCTTTCAACAACATTCACTTTCTCATTTCTTCTTTTACGCACTTTGTTCGGTAGAAATAAAAATAAGTCCAAATGATCTCACCTCACCAGCTGGCGTTCATCAGCCTGCTAACTCGATCCACATAGACGCACATGTTCTTCGTCCTGCTGAAGCTCAGCTGTGTTACAGTTGGGAAATTTCTTCGCAAAGTGCAGCACGAAATCAAAACTAACGGGATCGACTGTAGGAACTTGAACATTGGTTCAGACCTTCGGGCGTTTTTCTGTGTTCTTTAAACATTTTGAGCATCACAACATCGCGACTGTTCAGTTTGCATCACATGTGTCAACATTAGCTTCCTGTAGCAACGTTAGCATGTTGAAAGCTGACAGGACGACGTGTCCTCAGATGGACTCTCTGCTTAAACATTTAGCTTGAGCTCAGTGTGATTATAATCCTGAGCACACTCTGCAGAGATGTGACCTGAACGCAGGTCGCTGAATATAAACGTCTCCTCCATCTTTGTTCTGACTTCATTATAACTCTCAAACCGTTCAGGGCAAGAAGCTCATTCAGTGTGAAAGAATTCATGCTGCCTTCATGCCCTCCTTGTCTTTATTGCACAGTAATAGATAATCGCTGCCGAAGGTTTTGAGTTTCACCTGCTGTCTCTGTTATTATCCATCAGACTGGAGTCACCTGAGTTGAACATGTGAAGGTGCAGCAGCGTCCTGCAGAGCAAAGCTCCTGTTAGTGTCAGAGGTAGTTAATGTGAGGGTGGAGGTGAATGCAGAGCAGCTCACCTGAGCTTCAGGTAAACCTGCACTAATTACTGTCATCTTCATAAACACAAAATGATAAATCCTGGCTGCAGTTTGGCGCTGAGTCAGAGGTTTGTTTCCCACACAAGCCCACTGACATGTCTGCAGCTCTGGAGCCGACAGGACGCCAATTAAACAACAGGCTGCGAGTCAGTCTGAGTCTGAGCTGCATTGAGAGAGATGCTTTGCTGCGGTTGTCCGTTCTGCCGCAGTCTGACAGACAAACTTTCCAAATATTTCATTCAACTTTTTCCCTGTGTCTCAGTGTGTGTGTGTGTGTGTGTTCTTTGTGAACTGGAGTGACCTCACACCTGCTGCTCGTTCACCTGAGGACGTGTCAAACAGTCAGAGGTCAGCTCAGGTCACGACCTCCAGATCTCCCAGCATGCTGAGCTGAACACGCTCACCTGTCAGCGTCTAACAAGCTGCACATACTGCCGAGGCGCTCTGAGCATGCTCCACAGTTTCCGAGAGAAGAAAGCCGGTAACAACATGGAGAAATCTACATCCAGAGCCGTGACTTTTTGGACGAGGTCACGTAGGTCATGCTGAGTCAGCTAAAAGAGCTTTCTGCAGGTTAACAGTTACTGTAGCTGTGAAATAACATGCAACACGTTCCTGTGAAACTGTGACAGAACTAATGGAAATACTCCAGGCAGGCACATGCACACTGAGCCAATCTACTGTCCAGCACTGCTGTCAGAGCTCTGGAGCAGCAGGTGTGAACGTCTCGCAGCTTCACACAGATTTTAAAGGACATTATATTTTATGCAGTAGATGGAGATAAATGTGACACAACAGGCTGTCATCACATATATTCTCTGTGTTTTCCTACAAAAACCAACGCACCCAAATTTGTACATATCACACGTACATTGAAAGGCTGCGATCATGTGACAAATGAGCTTGATAACTTCGGAGTGAGACCATGCTTGTGTGAACTTGACTCCTTTAACTAACTAATCATGTGACTGTATGTTAAAGATGTAACGCCTTTCGTTGGGCACAGGTTTGCAGGTTATCATACAAACCAATGGACAGAATCACAGAAGTTTTTTTTTTAATGTTTATTTCCAACTTGGTTTTCTTCTGAATTACAATCATAAAAAATGATTTTGTTCTTTTAATGTCTTTAATTTTAACATCAAACCCACACACACTCTTCAGATCAAGGAAACTTTATTTTCTCAGCAGCTTCTGACAGCAGTGATTAAACGTGCTGCACGTGAGACATAAAGAGACGTCAGACTGAGGTGGAATTAAACAAGAGCTCAGACTGAATCAAGACTTTAAACAGGAGAGTTAAAGTCACAGGTTTGTCAGTGTTGGAAGTGTGTGACTGTTCAGGTGTGAACAGGTGTGAAAATGTTGCTCCACATTCTTCACATTCCTCCGTCTGATTCCCGCCGAACTTCACCGGCCAACCTCCGACTGCATCATCTCACCGTCTCTGTTTCCTCACGTGAAGAATTTATTAATGAAGTTTTTCATTTCCCTTCAGAAGATTCCTCTGTTCTGTCTCACTGTTCATGTTTTTCAAAAGGCATTTGTTTCCTGGTGTGAAGGATTTTTAACTTATATTTTAATATTTTTAACGTGAAAAGACAAATGACGTTTTTTTAATCAACTTATTTATTTATTTAAAAAAACTCTCAACAAACCATTCATCTGAATTCAATTAAAAATAATGCTGAATGTATTCCCTCTATTTATTGGTTTGGGGATCATTTAAAGACAGATACATGTCTGTAATGTTTGTGTATTTTAGGGAAATTTTGCAGTCAGACAAATTAATAGCTACTTATTTTATTTTATTTTATTTTATTTTATTTTTTACAATTATTTTCTGGATTTATTTTTTATTTAAATGTTTCTAAAATGTCAGAAATGTTTTGTTTTCTTTGTCCAACTGACCAAAACTCAGAATCACCTCACTGAAATATGACACAAATAAAATCCTTAGAATTTAAAACTCTCAACATGTTTCAGTATTTCAGCTCGAAAATAACACAAAACAATGAAATCTATAAAACCATCGTCTGATTTGTGGACAGTCGTTATCGTTGTTATCGTGATGGATCCAAATGATCAGTTGACAAGTTCACATTTTGTGCTGCATCATGTTGAGCAGAGATCAGTGTCGTGTCGGTGTTTGAGTCTCTCAGTCGACGCCTGTGTGTTTGCAGTTTCTCGAGCTCTGAAGGAGTCGAGGTGTGAATCTGCCTCCAGCTGCTGACCCTGCTCAGCGGGTCAGAGGGGTCAGAGGTCAGCTGGGAGAGACATCATCAGGTCTGCCAGACAAAAAAAAGGAACTTCATTGATCTGAGTCAGTTTGTTCATAAACAACAAATAAAACCTCACAAACAGCAGTTCGTATCGTATCCTACGAATTAACCTCCTGAACATGACGCTCCATCTCTAACGTGTTTCTGTGTGAGTGTTGGGAAACCTCCTCACTGCACTGCTTCCTTCTTTACTCCCGTCAGAGGTCACGTGATCGCAGCCCTCCAAAACCCGTGGGTTGTGCACCAATGACTGACTCGTGAATATGTGGACGACCTGACTCACTTGTTAACGAGGCTGGAGGACTGGATTTTGCTTAAATGCAATTTTGAATTGTCTGAACTTAAAGTTCTCAGACTTCCACGAACAAGCATCACATTTTGGTAAAATTATATTTGCCCACAACTTTTCACCACACAAATCTGAATAACTGAATATTAGTTTGGTTTTTAAACAAAAAACTTTCAACTCATTCTCTTCAGATGACACAGAAGTCCGTCTGAGTCCTTTTCATTTTACTCATCATGTCCTGCTGCTCCTACAGTCAAAGCAACACGTTAAATCTGTGTCAGTGATTTATCTTGTTCATGATTCTCTCCTCAAAAGATTCACCATCAGTGTCAACCGCGTCACCTTCTGCTCCTCAGAAGCTGAAACCACTGATCGTGTATTTTTTACAAATGTGTAAATTTGTTTTGTCTGATACTCACAACTGGCTGACACTAAAATGGATGATATAATGTCATTTAGTGACACTGATATCATTTGTTTTATGGACATCCTGAATGCAAAAATTTCAGATGTTAGTCTGGGTAAATATCACGCTGAGTGCAGAGGATGGACTCGCTCTTTCACTGTGTTCATGAACAACAACTTCAAGTCTCTAAAACATCTGGAAACATTTATACCTCTATATCTATGAAATATATATCCATCAGTATCTGGCTCTGTGCTCTTTTAAAATCTTTTTGTCACCTGATTG
Source organism: Epinephelus cyanopodus (assembly GCA_026686955.1). NCBI lineage: Eukaryota > Metazoa > Chordata > Actinopteri > Perciformes > Serranidae > Epinephelus > Epinephelus cyanopodus. Next base: position 1,093,476 of record CM048920.1, read on the forward strand.
TTCCTCCTTTTCTATTTTTGTTGCCTTTTTGTTTGTTGTGCTGCAGCATCATTTCAACCACAGCTGCTAATCAGTCTAATCTTTGATCTTGTGTTCCCTGACTTGTTCTGTACTTTTGCCTTGTGAGAAATAAATAATAATAAAAAAGATTATTGTGGGATGTGAATTTTGGTGCATTACTTTTCGAAGGAAAACTGTACGAATGGCGCCAGCTGTAGAGGAACTGCAGCCGGTCGCACATCAGTTCATCAGTTCATCACATCCTCAGATCTTTACAGGAGCAAGTCGACTGAAAAACGTCTCAGTTTGATGCCGGCTGTGTTGAATCAGGCTAAACACAATCAAAGTTCAGCTGGAGGTTTAATGTTCCAATGTTCCAGTCTACAGACTGAAACCTGCTCAGGAGCTTCACAGACGCTCCAACAGCTGCTGAGGGTCAGAGACCAGGACCCTCCCTCCCCCGACAGACCACAGACCCCTGCTGCTCTCTGACCTGCAGGACTGATTCTGATCCACTGACACCAGAGTAAATGTTGCTGCTGTATGTTTCATTGGTCTGTTAGTAGATAGCAGATACATGAAAACGTAACTGTTTAACAACACTGAGATTAACGTGGTTCAGTTTAGACACAATATTTGACATGGGCGTATTGTAAGACAATGGGCCCCTGGACACACACATATGCAAACGGTTCCTTAGCGTCCCCATGTTTGGTCCCCCCTCTGTTGGGGCACCTAGCACACAGATCTGCTACTAAAAGGTGGAGCTAGAAACCCTGCAGTCTGATTGGTCAGTAGAGGACGGTCACTCTGGTTTTATGTAACCTCTGTTCATACATCAGTAAACTACAACTATAAAATGAAAGAGAACAAAATAACTTCATTCACTGGGCCGACTGCCGGCAACTTTTAAGGTGGAACGTTAACTTGTAATGTTACTCAATGCATGAGTTGATGACGTGAATCCATCAGCACACCTTAAATTTCACTGTGACAACTTTGAGCATCACTTTAGTTTTTATATGACACACACTTTTAGTAATGACTTTAAAAATATAGATTAATTTGGAGCGGATTATGTGAAGGTCATATATTCTAATCCTCACTTCCTGTGGGCTACAGCAACACTAAACCCCTGAGCTTGCCTGAGAAGGACTAAATGCACAAAGCTGCTATTTTTAAATATCCCATGGAGAGAGACTCTCACTGCAGCCTGTTCTATTTTGTTGTGAAAATGTGGGCGTGCAGCCTCGTTCTGTGGACGATAAACCAGGTGCAGACTTCCATCTGTGTCACCGCTGATGAGGAAATACAGCGAGTGCTGGACGGAGCAGTGAGTGACAACAACCCCCGCCCACATTTAAGAGACTGTCTGAACACACCGAGGGTCTAGGTACCATGTCTGAAGGCTCACTGCTGGTTCCACAGGTGCTGGACTGAAAGGGTTTGGTGGGGTTTTGCCCGTTTTAAACAGACAATGCATGTAACAGGCTGAAGTTGACACGGCGTCCCAGAACGTCAACAACCAACACACCCAGGGTACCTTGGACGTCATGTGTGGACGTGGAGAGTCCATGAGCAAACGTGTGACGAGGTCGCAGTGAGGATGAGTTCTTGTTGTGTGTTCTCGCACTTCAAATAGATTTATTGGCATGAACAAAGATGATCTAAAAAGATTTCCAAAGCATTTTGTAAAAACAAAGTAAATAAATAATGAGGCTACGAACACCTGAGTGAATGATATGAGCTGCTTCATCTCAACATGTGTGACCTGAACTTTGAGCTGAAGTGAGAACGTACGAACACTGAGCAGGTTTCACACACCAGCAGCTGTCTTGGTGTTTTGGTGCATGACAATAAATACGGAGCAAAAATGTGCTCATGATGTAAAAAAAAAAAAAATCAGAAACGTTTATTTTACTGAGTTACAGTTCTTCATTATTTCTCCTGAAAAAAAGCTCCATTCACACCCAGTTATTATTTATTCATTTATTATTAACCTTCACACAAATCTCTTTGTTACACAGCCCAGACTTAGAATGAATTAATTTGAAATATATTAACTGAACATTTTCTGTAGTTTCTGTATCATTAGTTGAATAAATAAAGGAAAGTGTTGACAGAGAATCCTGCAGACACGCAGGGATTAAGTTGTTATACGAGGCCCTGTGGCAAAAATCTAATGCTCTCTCATGTTGGTGCTAATTGAGCCCCCCCCCCCCCCCAAAAAAAACAACACACACACACACACACACACACACACACACACACACACACACACACACACACACACACACACACACACACACACCCCTCATTTGCCTGTCGACACATTTCCAATGCAAATCATCCTCTTTTAATCTCCTGTAAGAAACAATGATACAAATGAAGTGTGTTTGTTGTTGAGCAGCAGCAACATTAACTTCACATTAACGTGCAGATTACGAGACTTTTAAACCATCAAGCTGCCATTATGATGATCCACTGACTAGACCAGTGGCCTGTTTCAGACAGCAGGTTTATCAAACTCTGAGCTGACGAACGCTGAGATGGAAAGTTTGAGAGCAGCCGATCAGAGTCATTTCAGTCAGTTTATGTTCACTCTGAGCTGAATGAAAAATGACATCACCAATAGAGCGCTGACCATGGCAACAGATCAATAAATGGCAGAGCCGCAGGGGTTTTAATACATGTATGTGCAGACTGCGCATATTTATCTATTTATTAAACAGCCTGAGTCAGAGCAAGGAAAGTGTCAGGAAGTTGTGTCCATTAATTCACCATCAGGTCACAGACCACAGCTTTAATCTGACAGAGACAAAACGGAGTCCAGCGACTGGAAATGAAAAATATAGTCAAAGATTTAAAATACGTATTTATAGCAAAGACAGAGGCGCGACTGTGACGTCACAGTCTGATCCAGTAATGATGTGTTTGGTGCGGCTTTATTTCAGATACTTCAACAAATGTTGTAAATTTAAAAACAGTAACTGAAACTCTTTTAAACCTGTTCAGACTGAACGCAGCCTGTTGACAAAACTCATTTTCACTCTGCAGCTGCACCGTCATCATACATATTAACAGATAGATATTTTAGGGAATTATGTTCTGTTAATGGGACCAATCACATTGTGAGAGACTGAGGTAATTATTCATGCTCAGGCCTGCAGATGTTCACAGTTTAAACCTCAGATTTAAAAAAAATAAATCATTTATTTCTGACGACACATTGTAGGCGATACATAGTTAGTAAAAGTGGAACTCAGGGTCTGATGGAGAAAACCTGCCAGTGAGCAGGATCACTTCACTTTCCTTCATCTCAGTGTGACTAACTCAGAGTTTTCATGAAACCCTGACCCTTCACATTCTCACTGTGGCCCCTCTGTGGGCCCTAAGCCCCAGTTTGGGCCTCACAGTTTGCAGTTTGACTTTCTGTTACACAGTTTGAATCTGTGTGATCTCACACGTTCCTGAACTGTCAGTGTTGTCACATGTCTGCTGCGTTCCTCACATTCCTCTGTGGCTGCTCAGGAAGCAGGAATGCAGCTGCAGCGGCGACGCCCACAAAACCGTCCAGCAGCAACGATGGCAGCTCTGCTCTCCCCGCCGCCTGCCAGCCCGCCCACCGGGCCGGCTGCAGCTCCGAGCACGCAGAAAAAATCCATCTACAGAATGCCTAATGAAGTCTGCTGCCTCTGATGTGGAGAAGCACTGACTCTGGATCAGTGCAGACAGACACTAGCCCCTTTTACACTGACAGATTTTTGGTGAATGTTGGGCCGTTTTGCCGGCAAGCTGCGAGCGTTTAGACACACAGAGCCGGATTGCGAGTTGATCCAAGGTGCCCAATTTTCTGCCTCGTAGGGAAGACATATTGATGGAACCCTTTTAGTTGAAACACAAACCTGACAGACACTGTAAAGATGAGCAACTGGGGAGACAAGGAATTGCGCGCCCTCCTTGTCCTCGCAAACGAAGAGGCCATTAACCGTCAGATGACGGGGACGGTGAAGGACGGGCCGACTTACGAGAGAATCGCCGAAGGACTGACCAGCCGCGGCTTCCCTCCCACGTCACTGTTTACGTCACACGCTGAGCTACACGTTTTGTTACTTGCTCACGCCCCCCATTGCCCCGAAAAAGGCACATTCTGTATAAACAAAAGTAGGCAGGCGGCATTTTGCTGCACTCCCTGATTTTGCTTTTATACTGCCAATGCTGAAAAAACACTGATTGGGCTTTCCTGCAAATTTGCACAACTCCTGTTTAAAAAGGGCTCCTGATCCTGGATCAGTGCAGACAGAACACAGACAGAACACAGACTCTGGATCAGACGGGAGGAAACCTCTGAAAACATAAAGTGTGTAACAGCGAGTGATGTGCGGACCCTGTTGGTGGAAACCCGTCTGAGACGCTGAATCACTGTCTGTAAATGTTGTGTGTGACTGCAGTCTGCAGAGTGTGTGTGGTCCCCCTCTGCTTTCTGCACAGACGGATTAAAGCATGCACTTTGGGTTTACCACATGTCTGGAGCCAGAGAGGCCTCATTTAGGCCGAGACGGGCGGAGTCAGCGTGGAGCTGAGCTGGAACAAACGACCACAGCTCCGTCTGATAGGCTGGACCCTAATGACTTTAATAAAACTCTATTTTTAGTCAACTGCTCCACTAAACTTTTATATTTTTGTGCTCATGTTTAAATCACAGAGCTCCTTCCCTCCTCTGCTCAGTGTGTTTGGATCATGAATATTCACAGTAAACTCAGCAGAGAGCTGTGCTGGTGTTTTATCATTTCACTTCAGACCTGAAGAGTAAGATCTGGAAATTTCCCCCTAAACACCTCATGTTTATAACGTGTTACTCAGCAGATGAATGATCAGAGTGACAGCAGTCAGCTCTCTTTTAAAGGACACATCATGTGATCACCAATCAGCAGAAAACAGCTACACCTGAGCAGCTGCAGGAAGATCCTCCGCTCCTCACCTCACAGAAACTCAAGAAAAAGGAGGAAAAAATATAAAATGTCCAGTGAAATATGTACATTTGAAAAAAAACATAAATATAATTTAAAAGATTTGCTCATTGTGTTGTTAGAATACAAACAGTTTGTCAGTGACAAGATGAGAAAGTGCAAATATAAAGAGTGAAAAATAAAACTAAATATAAACAATACAAATTATTAATGAGGTGCAAAATCATTGTCTGCAGAAGGAAATCTGGTTTGTGTGAAGTCTCATGAAAGATATGAAACAAACACCAGTGTCAGAACATAAAGAGACGCGTCATAAGGTGAGCGAGTGAATGTAAGTGAACGTATGAACGTCAGGCTCCTGCTGTGACGTGACGAGTCTCGTCTCTGCAGTTTGATGCAAATCAGCCGTGGAGCTGAAGACGTCTTACTGCCATGAAACGGCTCATTTGCATGACGTTTGCCTCTCATTTGCATAAAGACAGACAGTCCTCACTTGTCATTGTGTGGACGTCTCCACCCTCCACTGTCCCCACTCACTCCGCACCTCCTCCTGTTAACTGTCGGCAGGATGAAACCCCGCTCTGGATTTAATACCTGAAACCAAAGTGAGTGACAGCAGCAGCCTGCAGGGCCTCATGGGAGGCCGCCAACACACTCAGGTGTGTGCGAGGAGACAAACTCAGTAATGTTTCCACAGTCAAACACTGCTCCGCCTCCCTCTGAATGCTTCAAAAGTTTAAAGTTTAATCCTCAGAATCACAACAGGACGTGAAACTGCTTTTGGATGTTTGGTGGTGAAGTGCACCCTGGGAGTTGTAGTTGACTTCTCTCCTTCATTTTGTTTTTCAAATCTACAGGCTTTTTATAGCTATGACTTTCTTTCAAAAAATGAAAGAACCACATATTTCATGTCCAAGTTCAAGTTGAAGAAGTTGAAGTTGAAGATCTGCAGCTCTGATTAAACTGTCAGCTGCCATTTTACTATGAAAAGCACTGATGCAGGTCAAAGGTCGGACTATTTTTTGACAATTGTTTGGTAGCAGTAATATTTGCAAAAGGTGTCTTTGCTTTAGTTAAAGTTATCTGACTGCTCCGTATGATGTGTTCATGAGGAGAAACGTCTGCAGCAGTGTGAGAGCGTGCAGAGGAAACATTCATATTCACACCTCAGATTTAAAATGAAAACTGTTTTAATGTTTCCTGATCAAATGAAAGTGACCAAAATGTTAAAAACAAGAATATTATTAATTTAGAGCTGTTTGTTAGTGAGTCAGATTAATGTTGAAGGCTTATTGAGATGAGAACAGCAGAGTGAGTCAGACAGTCAGAGAGGGAAACCCAGACAGGAAGTGTCTGAACACACACACACACACACACACACACACACACTCAGACTGATGTTACGTCTTCGGTCCAGATAAACGAGACAAAGTTGCCGTGATCCAGCAGACTGAGTTACATAATGTTTGAACTCTCACCATGAGCTGCTGCGTGACTCATTAATAAAATATTTATTGATTCCAGATGAAGCAAGTTTGCAAGTTTGTGATCAAACAGACCCAGCTTCCTGTCTGATCAGCTGCTGAACACAATCTGTCGATCAATCGATCAGTCTGTGTTAGCCCACAAAAACAAATAAACAAACAAAGTCAAACCAAAACAGTCACAGCGACACTTTCAACACGAACGTCTCAGTTGCTGCAGAAAGACACAGTTTGTGTGACTCGCAGCAGTTTTCTGTTGGAGACGCGGGACGTCGGCGAGACTCTGATGATGAATGTGATTTGTGACGACTGGAGGGACCCAGTTGGACGCGTCTGTCCTGATCTGGGTCAGTTGGCAGATTAAATAAAATGAGATAAAACTTTATTAACTCAGCAGCTGCACAACCAAGACAGACTGCAAATAAATATATAATAAACTTTATGAATATGGTGCAGAGACCACGTGTACACAATGACTCCCAGGTTAAAGGTATCAGGATCATAAACGTGTAATACATGCTAACATTTAGCTGTTAGCATGCTAGCATTAGGATGTTAACATGGTTAGTAACTGTTGTGAGATACTTTACATTGGACCAAAGTGTTGGATTTATATAGCCTTATGCTAACATTTAGCATCTGAGGTTTGGCATATACACTTATACAATGTTTAGCATGTTAGCTTTCCTCACTGGAAAATCACTGGACAGACAGACTAACAGAAACAACTAACAGAAACAACAACCAACATCATTTTTGCTAACTTGCTGCTGATTTACAACTACGTTGCTGCTTACTGGTGGCTAACTTGCTGCTTATTTGCTAATTTGCTGCTAACTTGTTTGCTAATTTACAACTATGTTCATGCTTACTGGTGGCTTATTTCCAGCTAACTTTTTGCTAACTTGCTGCTAATGTCCTGCTAACTTTTTGAGAACTTGCTGCTGATTTTCTGCTAACTTGCTGATTTGCTACTAACTTGCTAATTTAAAATTAGTTTTTAAATCTATAATTGTCTTTACTTTAGCAGTGACTAACACTCCTCTGACAAACCCAGGCGGGAGCAGATGTGTCTTCTGTGTTATCAAGCTGACTTTTCCTGAGCCAAGACGTTTAGTAAAATTAAACCTCACTGTCATTAAACCCCTCAGCTCATTTCCCAGAATCCTCCTGGTGCTGACTGTAACGACATGAAGCAGTTTGTGATGACTGTTGCAGCATGTTGCCACAGAAATGACTAAATGCCAACGAGGGCTTTGAATCAGACGCTCCCAGGACGCTCGTACGCCCGTTTCCTCATCCTGAAAACAAACTCAGGTCTGGAGCTCGTTCAGAAATCACAGAGATGTGAATCATCAGTGAGAGAAAGTGACATTATCTCTCTATTTATGTACTGCGCAGATACATGACTCATTGCTGGATTGCACAGTTAATATGCGTTTAAATGATAATTATTGTAGAAAAGATTGATGGTGTTATATGAGCCGTGTGTGTGTGTGTGTGTGTGTGTGTGTGTGTGTGTGTGTGTGTGTGTGTGTGTGTGTGTGTGTGTGTGTTTGTTGGGGCAAAATAATGTGTGACCTTTTAATGTCCGGGTGAAATCTATCAATATGTTTCAGTTTGAATTCACGTCTGACTGATAAAATGATGCTTACTGATGTGAAAACTTGATTTATGTTCCCACGAGGTCGAGATATTACTCAGCCAAGTAAAGGTAAAAAGTTTCCACAGGCCTGCAGCTCAGAAAACAAACCTCTTCAGAGTTCAGAGGCGTCTCAAGCATCAGAATTTAAATCAGAACTGCTCATTAAATACGACTTTATGCCTGTAAATCCTTTTTATTAAAGTCTTTATTTGTTCACTTGCGCTGTCTCACCTGGACCCTTTTTTTGTCTGTTCTCTACAACAGAACTTAAACATGGGAAAGAAAAACATCTTTTCAGATATAAATTAGTTGTTTGTTTGTCAGCTCTTCGATTCAAACATTCAACCACAGAAAAGAGTTTTGTTTGTTTTTATGGATGCAAACTGGGAGAATTGGGCTTGTGATCAGGATCCTCCTGGACTCTTTCCTTTGGAGGTTTTCTGGGCACGTCCAGCTGGTAGTAGACTCCGGGATAGACCCAAAGCATGCTGGAGAGATTATACACCTCATGTGGCCTGGGAACGGGATTCCTCAGGAGGAAATGGAAAATGTTGGTGAGGAGAGGGACGTCTGGACGACACTGTCTTTGTCTGCTGACACTGTGAGCCGACTCTGGATAACAGACAAAAAATAGACGGAATATATTAGTGCAGATGTTTTTGTGCTCGTCTGACACGTTGTTCGGCCCTGTCTAAAGGTGGCAGAGACCCAACATGAGAAAGCCCCGTCTCCCCTGAGTCCCAGTAACCACATCACTGAACATTAGAACAGTTTAGTTTATTTACATCCTCAGAGATACATAAATGCAGCGCAGACTAACTTCAGATGGACAAAATAAATCCAATGTGAAAAGCAACCAGTATAACCTGAAGGAATAAAAGAAACCAAAGTAGAACACGTCCCGTCCCTAACTCAGGTAAACAGGAGAAAACAAGGTTCATAAACGTGAACAGGGTGAAGGTACGAGTGGTGGCAGGTTGAGGGAGGAGCAAGACCTTCTCCATCTTTGCTCTTTACGCAGCGTGTCATCATCTAACATGAAACAAAACCTGACGAGCCAACCAACAACCCAGTCACCAGAATAAATGTTGGCACTGTGTTCCTGCAACCTGATGTTTCATATGTTGCAGATATATTGAAACTTCATTGCTCTTTTACATTTCAATTTTCAGTTTTTGTTGTGACAGCGTCGGGATTAATATGTGATTAGTTTTAGGCACAAAACTACTTGGTTGGAGTTTGGGAAAAATCACTTTTTGGCTTGAAATAAATGGTTAACTACTACAAAGACGGCTGGAAATGTCTTGAACTCCTGACAAAGGATACTCATCACAAAGATTTTGTAGGGTGAATGTGTCTCTGTTGAGTTTGTCCCTCAGGCAGCTGTTTGCAGTATAATGGAGACATTTTAACACACCTGACAATAAGCTGCATGAACCTCCTTTGCTCATTAAATAAACAGAAATTTGGACAGAAATAAAAGGACGTGTTGAGGTTTTCACTCATCAGTCATCTAACTGCCTCAGACTCTTTGTGACTCTTTAAGATTCACTTTGTGTTAATTTCTATCCAAACCACCGACTTTGATCTGAGTCCAGATTGTAAACCAGATCACAGGAAACTCAAGTCTTTTCCTTATCAGCCTCTTTCTGCTCCAACCTCTCATTTCCTTCCAGCCGCCCACCCTCCACCCTGCAGCTGGCTGAGGGGAGGTCTGAGCGGAGTTACTCACTGACAGTTTCTCCGGCGGATGGAGGACAGCAGCGAGTCGACAGGATGAGTCAGCTGCAGGAGTGAAGTGATGAAAGTCTCAGACGGCTCAATAACAGTCCTTCACAGAGACTGGAGTCAGGGGCTTTTATTGTGGCGGGGTTAACCACAACAAGTGATTCCTGCCACGCGTGCCTCGACTCCCTGCAGCCAGCAACCGCTAACTGCTGCTGATACACTCACACACAGTCACAGGCACCACAGCTCCCTGCAGGGACCCGCATCTAACAGGTCCGCTCTGGTTCTGAGGCTTCAAACACTGGATCCATCAGATCCAGATCCAAAAAACACTGAGCAACAGGATCCGGAGAGAGCCATGAAACCAGGATTCATGGATCCAGATTACACAAACAAAAGCAGCAACAAATAAGAGTCCGACTGACTCCACACAGACTCCACACGGGCCAGTAATTTATGCATAACTTGTGTTTTTCGGAAAGCTACGATCACATCACGGGAGTAAAAAAGGTGCAGTTAGGAGGCAGGTCGATGGGTCACAAAACACAGGACTTTCCCCAGGAGACCAGTGCTCAGAGCCACATGACCTCTGAGTCATTTTTAAGGAACGTCCTCATCGTGTTTCTTTTCCTGAACATAACCTCCGTAACTTTACATTAAATATGTAACTTTAATATATGATAACATGTCATTTGTGGGGAGCTAATTTGTTAGATGTCATAGGAACCACTGTGTGAGTTGTTATTTACCTTTAAATAAACTCTCTGTACTGAAATGTTTCACAGTTCAGTGTTGCAGGAATAATTAAGAAAAAACTGCAGCGTAATTTTTTTTTTCCATTGCAGGTTTTAAAGGTACTTTTACTTACTTCCTTTCAGCCACATTATTCAAAAACATAAAATATTTTTCCAGAGTTATGCAGATAACATGCAGATCTACTTCACCTTATGTTTCGTTCACACCAAATGCAGCACGAGTTTGATCGCCAGAATATTTTGTGTTGATTCACGTCATACATGCGTGAAATCACTGAATTGATGAATGAGCTTCCGCCGGTACATCTTGGCCGTCATACGTCTCGGTGCTGATTGGCAAACTGGTTGCTGAAGTTCAGAATTTCTAACTCTTGGATTTAAGCCTATTTAGCGTCTTTGACGTTGTGTCCACGGCACCGCCCACTGGGATGCGGCTTTACATTGACTTTACATGTAATTCACTTGGATGAATTGTTTATTTGCGCCTGGTGTGAACATCAGAGCCAAACAGCATCAACAAACTAACTGAGCTCAGTCAAATCATGGATGGCTGCAAGTTTCCTCCACCTCAATGAGAGTAAATCAGAAGTCACTGTATTTGGACCACAGCACTTGACCAGCATTATTTCTCCTCATCTTCGCCCTTTGGCCTCCTCAGTTAGATCTCATATTTAATTCTGAGTTGAAGTTTGACAAACAAATCATTTAGGTAGTAAAATTAAGTTTCCTGCGGCTGTGTCTCCAAACTCAGATCAATTCTCTGTATTTCTGACCTGGAGAAAGTCATTCACACCTTCATTTCCTCCCACCTTCATTACTGTATCTCGTTATATTTTGGTTTTACTCAGTCGTGTTCATCCCGTCTTCAACTCGTCCAAAATGCAGCAGCAAGAGGTCAAAAAGGAGCGAGCCCATTACCCTCAGTCTCGCCTCCCTACGCCGGCTGCCTGTCAGCTACAGGATACACCTTCAGAGTCTGATGTTTGTCTCCAAGGTGTTAAATCATTATGTGTTATCATTATTATTATTATTATTTTATTGCTATTATCACTCAAATAGTTGTGTGTCTTTTCCTCTGTGTGTGCAGTAGGAGAACTTTGGATCACCTCTGTTTGTGTTTAACGTGCTGTATGAATAAAGTTGACTTGACTTGTGACTGATATTTTTACAGTGTATTCGGTAAGAGTACTTTTACTGCAGTAAAGAGTCTAAATACGTCTTTCACCACCGTTGTTGTGTGTGTGTGAGTTTTTTTTTCCAGTTTTGTAGAAGTTAATTCCAAAATACACAAATGAAAAAATGCTGCGGAAACACAGACGCGTCTGCTGCTGGTGAGTTAGTGTGGGAAATAAATACTGTCGCTGTGACAGCTGCAGACTGAAGACTGTGTTCAATTTCCTGGAACTCAGAGAGTCTGCAAACTTCTTCATCATCGATCCTCACTGCCTGTGTGTGTGTGTGTGTGTGTGTGTGTGTGTGTGTGTGTGTGTGTGTGTGTGTGTGTGTGTGTGTGTGTGTGTGTGTGTGTCAGTGTTTGGACACGAGGGTGTGAATGTCCTCTCCTTCTCCCTCCACCCTGATCCTGATCTATGACTCAGGTGTTAGCGTGTTAGCAGCATGTTAGCGGCGTGTTCTTGTTCCTGCAGCAGAACCTGTTCCCCCCCCCACCTCGCTCCAGGACATCTTTTATTTTCATTAAACCATTGTGAAATACAGCATGTACGTAACACACCATCACAGAACACAGATATGGCTATTGTGTGTGGCTGGAACCCAAAAATAACTCGAGGCAACAAACTTTCTGTCAGTAACATTCAGTTCATGTACAAACTAAAATGGTCTCACTGCAACAAATTCCTATTTATAGTCCATCAATACAAGTACTGATTTTGTACATTTGGCACTGTTAATAGTTAATTTTATATTATTTTGGTCATTTTCCGACTTATAAATCTCACGTGCACTCGTACATAGACAATAAATAAACATAAAGGTCATGTTTTTTTAATATTAAAGCAAAAGATAAACAAAATACTAAAACAGGACGTAAAGGTGTCGCCTCAGCTTGTTACATCTTCCCTTTAACATTCATTATTTCTCTCAGCTTCCTTTAAATTCTACAGAGCAGTAACAGAAATTAACAGAGAGATGATATAAGTTGTTTCTGACATCACTGATTCTGCAGTTCACCGGGTTCGTGGAGGATGATGAGGACAGATGCGACTAAAAACGTTCAGGATAATAACCTCACTAATATCACATTCATTTAAAGACAGCTGGAGAGCTAACATGCTAACATGCTAACATGCTGTGAACGTGATGTCGAGAGCAGCAGGTAACTTGTGTTGCAATAAACACTAATGATGATCAACTGATAATATAATAACTGTGGTTTTCAGTAATGTTCGGACAACAGACGTCAGTCAGCGTGTCACAATAAACACTAACTGCTCTGTGTGACATGAACACACACACACACACACACACACACACACACACACACACACCGTCCTGCTGCTTAATCCGCTGCTGAAAATAGTCCCCAACAAAGTCACTACTTCCTCCTGTCAGTTTGATAAAAAGCCACAGTGAGCAGCTGGTGCAGGAAATGACTGATCAAACTATAGATGTGTGTTTTTAAAGATCTTCAGGAGGAACCAATGAGCTCGTAGCAGAGAGACACACACAGGAAGTCATCAGTGGTGTGAACAGAGCTTCAGCGGTTTACCTGTCAGGGGTTTCACAGGTTTGTTGTCCGTCTTCTCACTGGTCTTTGGTTTTATTTTTTTTATTTCTTTGCAGAGAATAAACCCTGCAGGCTCGTGCCTACGACCGAATCACAGCCGTGCTGATGTTCAGTATGAGTTCAGTGTGATGTTGATTAAGTAAATTTCTTTCTCGTGCTGCAGCTGTTCAGACAGAAACACTGTGACTCACACTGAACCTGCAGGACTCTGAGCTCAGGTACATTAAATATACACAGAGGAACAAACAGTGAGTAAGAGCAAATGATATCTGCAGGCTGCAGGTTACACACACACACACACACACACACACACACACAATTGAAATGTCACCAGTGAGACAGAAAGAAGCAGCAGAGATGAAGACGACAGAGTTTCTGCTTCCGACCTTTGACCCATCTGCTCCTCGGGACTTCCTGCTGATCCTCTCACATTAACAGGAAGGAGCTGAGGTCAGGTGGTGTATGTTGTGTGTGTGTGTGTGTGTGTGTACAGTGGAGGTCAAAGGTCAGGAGGAGACACTCACAGTTGAGCTGAGAGAGAGCAGAGAGCACACACACAGCTGTGAGGTGAACTGACCCTTTAAAACGCCTCTCTGTGATTGGTCATTCATACTGCGGCCTGTCACCTGATCACGACTGTCAGTGGTCTGAACTGGACCAACTGGTGCAGTAGGACAGTATCATTTCCATCACAGCCTCAGATAAGAGCAGTTGTTCCTGCAGCAGCCTGCTGACGATATTTCAGATTTTAGAATAAAGTTTGGGGCGTTGTGACGTTTCCTGTTGTGTTCCCATTATTTTGTCCACCCCTGTATGTGTCTGCTGCAGCACATTTGAATGTTGAAGTGAATGTTGTGTTTCATTTCACTGCAGCAGCTCTGTGTGCTTTCAGGGAGGAGGCTAATGCTAATGCTAACAGTCACTGTCGGTTCAAACAGGAAGCCTGCAGGCCACACACACACACACACACACACACACACACACACACACACACACACACACAGTGTTAACACACTCCCATCATTAGCATGTTAGCTTAGCGTTGTGACTCAGCTGATGAGCAGCATTATAAATATTTACAGTCATATTTTTAGCTGACGTTTCACTGAACAGACGTCTGTTTCTATTTTTAACTCGTCAACCACGTCACGCCTGCTGCTTTTATAAACTCTGATGTTATTACATATGATGATTTAAGAACATCACCTCACACATGATCATCAGTGACATCTGGTCAGGGCGTAATTCGCTGGGGGACAGACTTTCAGAGGACACTGACTCTTTTTTACAGTGTGACATTATTTTAAATAAAGGTACGGAAAACGACGTGGTGTTTGTAGCCTATATTATGAGCTGTAGGAAATTATACAAAGGATGAATGTGGAGAGTTTGGGAATAAAATAACTCTGCAGGAGTGAGTGCTACAACACAGAAATGAGTTAGCATGTTAGCATGTTAGCACTTCCTGTTCCCTCGTCTTGAAGTCAGTGTGTTTTTGGTTAGATGTCAGAAATGAGGTCTGCAGTTAACACGAGCTGAGAGACTTTCACCTTCATCAGTAAATACGCAGCTGTGAAGTAAGAAGCTTTTCTTTCTTTCAAAATCAGTTTATTTTTCAACAATTTGTCACAAATTAACATTAAAAATCGATTTCACTCCTTGTTTTACACAGTTTGTTTTATTGTGAGGGATCTGACTCACAGACAAACTGTCACTTAGTGTCACTTTAAGCCTTAAAGGCTAAGTTCGGTTTTTTGACACCTGGGCCTTATTTTTAGGAATAAATACCCTCGTAGACTCACCCAGACAATTTTGGTGGAGCTCGGAGCCGTTTTCGAGCAATTTAGATCCATCCGACGGCGTTTTCTCTCATGCCATAGAAGCGGACGGGGCCAGACATCGAGGCCCCTAAATTAGACATTATCTGCTGCGAAACTCGCTCACTTCACCTACATTTTATAAATGAATGGCCAGTGTTATCACCATGTCAGCTCAACTTCCTTGTTATGGTCATCCGGGGCTTTACAACGATGGGTCACTTTTGGTGACGTCATAGACGTGTGCCGCAGGAGCGCAGTCCAGCCGGCGCTAGGCTAGGAGCTACACGGGTACAAACATGGTTCGTCATTGCGTTTTTCCACTTTGTCCAAACAAAATGACTAGTTGGACAAAGTTCACATTCTACAGGCTTCCTTTGAAAAACCCGGAGTTACTAAAGCTCTGCTTGTTGTCCTGAAAATGGACCCGAATATTCCTATGGAAGAACTGAGGAGGGTCAGTCACCGAGTCTGCAGCGCTCACTTCGCTCCAGAAGACTTCATTACGAAGACGACAAAGATAAAAGGCCAGGAAGCTCAGCGTCAGTACCTCAGGAGGAATGCCATCCCGATTGTTTCAGAGGGCAAAACAGACGCAGCGGAGGTAATGCATTTCTTTGAAGATGTAATAATATTGGTCGATAACCAGTGCACGTCGGCCAGCGTATAAAGCTCCTTGTATAAAATGAATAGCTATCTTCACGACCTATGTCTTAGCAGGAGTAGCCTTCTAAAAATACATTCCTGCAAGAATACTGCACTGTAACGCAATATAATTTACTCTAGTCCATGCTATTTTTTTGAAAAACTAACTCGCAATGCATATGATATGGTTATTCTGCAGGCAATAAATTGTGACTCGAGCTGCAATCACCGCGGGTCTGCATACCCAAGTTATTTATTTATAAAGCAAACACTCATAGAAAATATACCCTTTTTGCATTTGTATGGGCTACTTACTCTATCGAAAGTTGTCCGTTCGGTCCTGCTGGCTTCGGCTGCGTCTGCCAGTTGACTCTCGGGACATGAAAAAAAGTCTCTACCACAGCCCGGTTTGTCATGGCAGAATCTTCCAGTGTAGTGAGACACGTATTTTGGGGGGCATCAATACGTGTTTCCTCTGGTCTCAAGTCCCACTCTGAGCAGCAAAGGCTCTCCTCTTCTGTTGTCTGTGGCGTGCAGTGTCCACAGCAACACCACAAGTTAGCCCCCATTCGTGGACGTGCAGTGGTCGCTTGTTCTCTGGCCAGCTGTTCGGCTCTTTCCCTCTGCATCCTCCTTTCAAATAGCTCCTTGTCGGTGTATTCTGGCTCAAAACGATACGGGCATCCATCATACTCAAAGTCGTCATCAGACACTTCTACATCGGATAAATATTCCGTCATGTTGCACAAGAATAGCTGTGTAGCTGTATAGCCTAGCCTAGCGCCGACGGGACTCAGCTGCGCTCCTGCGGCGCACGTCTATGACGTCACCAAAAGTGACCCATCCTTGTAAAGCCCCGGATGACCATAACAAGGAAGTTGAGCGGACATGGTGATAACACTGGCCATTCATTTATAAAATGTAGGTGAAATGAGCGAGTTTCGCAGCAGATAATGTCTAATTTAGGGGCTTCGATGTCTGGCCCCGTCCGCTTCTATGGCATGAGAGAAAACGCCGTCGGATGGATCTAAATTGCTCGAAAACGGCTCCGAGCTCCACCACAATTGTCTGGGTGAGTCTACGAGGGTATTTATTCCTAAAAATAAGGCCCAGGTGTCAAAAAACCGAACTTAGCCTTTAATACAATGTAAACAGGTGAGTTGGTTTAAAATGTAACCCTCCCTGAATGTTGAAAGCAGCTATAGAGACTAAAGAGGCTGTAGACACGGACCCGCCCCAGGAGCCAGCGGACAGAGCCTAGTGGACATTAGAGGAACTGCAGTTTTTGGCACTTGAGCGTTGGCTTCGTGTTCCAGCCCTGGAACTGCTTGTAAACTTTCACACAGACTCAGAGCCGCTGGCTCACCATCAGTTTGAGGGTTGGCTATCTCACACAAGGACACGAGATCAAACCGCCGATCATTTGACCCTCTGCCTCCAGAGCCACAGCCGTCCCCACACTGAGATTTCCTTTTTTGAGGGTTTGAGATATTTTGGGGGCTTTTTTTGCCTTTAATGGACAGGACAGTATGTTAAGTGTGAAGGGGGGAGAGAGAGAGAGAGAGAGAGAGAGAGAGAGGGGATGACACGCAGGAACCAGGAATCGAACCCACAGTCACTGCAGCAAGGACATTTTGTACATGAGATACATTTCAATCAGCTTTGTGTCAAAACAATGTGGGTGGTTTGTGTAAATGAACTGTGGTAAACTTCCCCCGTCCAACCAGGCCTAAATTCACAAAATGTGCCATCCTGCAGAGTTTCGCTGGCTCTCAGGCTGTTGCTTGAACTGCAGCCTGCACTCCTGCTCGCCACGCACGCCACCCACGCCACCCACGCCACGCACGCCACCACCATGGACACAAAGAGTATAGACGCAGATCAAGAGACAGACCCGCCCGTCTCTCTCAAACTGAGACTAAAGTCTGATCAAACTGTAAAACTAAGCAGCGCTGATCAAATATAAACCCTGTTGCTGCAGCGCCTGTTTCTCTTCTTAAAGGTTTTTGTAGGAACAGATTTTAACTCACTGTTCAACAGTAATACAAAATCATTTGTTACCAGCCGGCCGCCATTGTGTCAAACGGAGAGCGCGTATTACATCACCCACCAGTCGGAGTGTTCACTGCTCCGGTGCAGCACAGCTCATTCTGATTCTGACACAGGTTTTCTACCAACTGAGCAAAAGCACCAGTTTCAAAAGTATTTGTGTTTTTCTTGTGCAGAGACCAGTTTTATAAAAACACCATCTTTCAGCAGAGACAAAACCAAACGCTTCCTGGAAGGATTTAAAAAATCATCAACAAGAAACATGAAAAACATCAGCGTGCTCCTTCATCACAGAGCTTTTATCCTCTAACTCTTCATATATTTACCTTCAGGTTCATGAGGTGAACACAGGTGACAGCGGGTCAGGTGACAGCGGGTCACACGGGGCCGCTGGTTCAATCCTCCCTCCTGTCCTTCAGTAAACACTCAAACCTGCTGCTGCTGCTGTGCGGCTGAGCTGCGGCTCTGTCACATGATGTATTCATGCTGTCAGACACAGAGTGACGTCTCACCTGAGCTCACCGGCTCAGCATCACCTCAGCTGGGATCAAAGTGACATCACTGACATGTCAGCTGGAAGTCATGTGGAGTCAGGTGACGGAGATGTTTTGCTGCTATGTTTGTGTGAACATGTGAATTCAACAACATGTTTCTGTTCCACTTCCTGTTTGTGCATCAGACACAGAAACAGACTTGCGTCATGTTCGGTCTGAACCCGGTCGCTGACTCTGATCCAGGTCCAGATCCCACAGGCCTGTCGTTTCCCAGAAGTCTGCAGGGCTGAGAGGCTGCAGAGGGAACAGCCTTACATGGTCAGTGTGTGTGTGTGTGTGTGTGTGTGTGTGTGTGTGTGTGTTCAAATATGCAAGAAACTAAGCATTAAAAAAAGATGTTATGAAAGAAAAAAAAGACTTTAAATGTGAACAAACATCCTGATGGTGCGTCCGCTGTCAGTGTGATCCGTCTCACGTGCCGCCTGCTTTGCAACACTTCAGGTGTTTTCAGGTAACGGCGTAAAGGCAGACTGCAGCTGCCTCTCAGGTATTTTTACTGCTGCCGTCTGAGTTCATGACATGAAGCGGAGGTTAACCACAGCTCAGAGGTGTCATTAAACTCCTGATCAATATAAACAAAGAGGCAGTGACACGAACTCACTGAACTCATGACATTTCCTCAACATGTTCTCATCCCAGCTCGTGGACCTACGTATGCAAATATGACGTGCTGGGTACCCTCCTGCGTCAGTTTTGGATGTTCACAGATTTTCTTTTCTTTTTAGGTTTCCTTCATTTAGGTTCCATTAGGTTTAATAAAACATGATGGTTTGGCTCTACATTCACACAGGACATGAACAGGCTGCAGTCAGAGCGGTTCATGTTGGGTTTGTTTACTTGAATGTTCATGTGTTTGACACTATTCATCGATTCACTGAGTTTATTTCCTAGCACACCGCAGCGAGGGAGAATAACAAAAACCAAAAAATAAACGCAGGTGCTATCGCGTTACCATGGAGATGACTGAACGCTTTGACCAAAGTATGAATTAAAAACATCACACAAGTGTTTTGATTTCTGTTGAGCGACACTCTTCAGAGATCTCGAGCACCCAACCATACATCAGCCTTTAGTGACAACAATTTGGATTTGAAGTCAAACGAAATGGCGTCCTAATGTTGTGTGTGCACTTATGAGCCGAGCTTTTGTCAGACATGCTTCTATTTATATCTGTCACTGGCTTTGAGAGTGCTGCAACAGGCGAGGAATGAAAGTTGAAATGAGGAACTTTTATTATACCGTCTGACAGAACATCGCTATGGAGCGGAAAGTTTCTGGTAAATGACCATCGATAATTACAAGCTGTTGAATATATTGTTTTAGCAGATATCACAATATAAAAGTTGTGTTTTCTGTTTTATAAAAAAGTAACGTTACAAACTAAAGAAGATCATAAACACTCACCTTTCTTTGAAGCAGTTACATCTCCAGTCTGATCTCGAACAAACAGCAGAAAGCTGCGTGGGTTGTTTACATGATGTAACAGATTTAACGGCTTTAACGTGGACGTGTGTGTCACCTGGTAAAATTAGGTGTAGTGGTGCGGTCTGGTGTTCGGCTTAATATCAAAACAGTCTCAAAATCTTCACACCGTCTCAATCTGGGGAGCAGGAACATGTTCATTTTCTGGTAACTTGACTTTTTGGATATTTAATATTTGTTGTGTATTAAAGTGCATTGTGTCTGATTCTCTCTCCTCGCTCAATGATGTCTGTCCACTCAGTTAACTGTCTGCCTTCACAACAAAACAACGGAGGTGAACTGAGTTAAATCATGACATTAAAAACAGCACCAACAGAGTCCCTGTTATTCTGAATAATCCCTGGAGACATTTTTCATTGGAACAATTTTCTACAGTCGTCTCTATAAAACTGTTGAATGTAAACACATTCTGGTTTCAGTGCACACAAACATGACATTCAGTCAGATTTTCTCATGTGACCAGGCTGGAAAATTAAATAATATAAAATGTGTGTAACGGAGAGAACAATAACACAATGTGTACAGGATGTCTGACAGCAATTATTCAGTCCTCATGATAAACCAGACTAAAATGAAAAGTGATAAGGTGATTAAATAATGCTGCGGCTCTTTGTCTGCTTCAGGACTTTGACTTTTGCCCCAGTTTGGCCTCTGGTTTGTCGCTTGTGCTGCAGAGACCAGATGATAAGGACACGCAGGAGGAGAGGAAGTGTTCACTGTTTCCAGGACAAAAGACTATTGTGTCGTCTGAGTCGACCTGAGAAAGGCTGTGGCGAGTGGCGCTCAGCGTTCACATCAGGACAACAATATATGAGACAGAGAGGAGAATAGAGGAGGATAGATGGTGAGGAGGGATCAGAGCCAGAGTCAAGGACACACTGGTCTCTCTGTTGTCCTGAAGGAGGTCGGGGAGCACTCAGTTCTCACCAGGACAAAGACAGGAAGACGTTAAGACTGGACACGTTGCTGGGAGAGTTTTGTCTCTCACCAACGTCCATGAACATCTGGATGTTCAAGTCCTGCTCTGTAAAGACACAATCCCATTTCTCCTGAGTGCAGACAACCCGTCAAGACCCTGATGCGTCATCAGTAGTTGTCGATTACATTTACATGAACAGATGTGGCCGGCAATATCTGCATGGACGCTTGCAAATCGTTCACAACTTAAGTTTCAGGCTATCAGTCGATCAAGTTATTAGCAGGCCTCTGTAGGCTAACGTTACCGACCGGTGCTCCTAACCTGCCTCCCTGCACTGATATCACAGGAGAGCTAACAGGTGCAGCAACTTCACTGATGGACTTAAGTTTAATTTTAGTCATCATATGACCTAGAAATATCTCAAAATGTGGGACTGTCATGTTAACACGTTCTCATCCCAACTCGTCAAATACAGCTGCTTTGTCAATGGAAGTAAACATCAAAATATGACGTGCTAGGTTCAGACATGGGGTGTCAGTTCATGCTCATTACATGCATTTTGTCTTTTCAAAATAAACTTCCATTGTCACAGGAAATGTACAGTTTCTGCTCGTTCGATGCACACGGTTTGGGCAACAAAAGCATGTGGTTAGGTTCTGGAAAAAAAGATTATGGTTTAGATTTTAAAAGGTACAATTGTTACTCATGTCATGTCACGTGACACCGTAGCATGCTACACATGCTGTCATTAAAATAACTCCACTGACTTTTAGATTGACACGGGACAGGAACAGCTGGGTCTCAGGTGGCAGTCCGACCCTGCTCTTTATACTACAGCAGCTGCCGGCCGCCACCTGGTGCGATACATATCACAAGGTGTGAGTTGGTGTCTCTACTCGATAAGTTGGAAGTGAGAACGAGCTGATGCACAAATCAGCAATAACAGTGTAACGTTAGCTAGCTAGCCAGTTAGCCACCAAGACATTCCCATACTAATACAGATGTTTTGCTGCTTGTTATAAAGAGAAGACCGTAAGACACTGAAATGAGAATAAATAAAATGGTAATTTTTAATTCCTCATTAAGGGCACCTAGGTTAATCACCTGGATGTGAGCGTGAGAGACAGAGGGGTAAGGGCTGTCATCAGCACAATATGGTTCAGGTCTTTTGGATCTGTCTCCCTGCGTGTCGTCTGAACTTTGATCAGCAGTAAGCAGCCAAAACATCGACCCCTGGATGTCACAACTTCTCTGAGGAGAAGGAGCAATCCCATCGGACACCACTGCACGCCTCTAGTGTTTAACAGTCAGTCATATAGAGGATAACATGTGAGCTCTGGTCTGTGATCATCATAAGACAAACCACCAGCGTCTTGTTTCACGAAAGAGTTGATGCCCAGAAACATCTTTCTTACCCTCAGATGACCTCGACCTCACATCACCTCCCCTACATCAATACTGTTCAACAGAGTCTGCAGTCCTCATGGTGTGATCGCGACATTTAAAACAGAAATCTGTGCAGTGATGATCAGAAGTGTGATCAAAGTGTTGCACATCATGTCAGGCTCAAAGACCTGTGGTTTAACCTGCTGGTAACAATATATTCAACACACAGAGGGGTTTAATTATTTTACACTCATATGGACTGCAGGGTCAAAACTTTGAGATAAAAGTTTAAACATTATGAACATAATTTAATGGAGACAATTTACACTTTGCAGCCTGTAAAATCTGACGAGTTGATCGTCAATAAACCGAGAAAAGCCTTGAAAACTATATTAGTCTTCAGTTATGTAATTGTTTTACAAGAAAAAGTTGAAATGCTACAAGAATAACGTCGGAGTTGTTACAAATAAAAGTTGCATTACTATGAGAACTAAAATTATTGTTTGAGGAAAATGATGTTAAATAGAAGTTATTGTTTTCTGGGAAAAGCTTTAATAGCACATCATATAATATGTTCAAGAAATACTTGTAGTTTTACAACAAAAAAAAGTGGTAACATGAAGAACATAAGTCGTTTTCACAGGAAGAAGTCACAACATCAAGATAACGCAAAGAGCCTTCATGAGAGCGAGGTAATATTTTACAAAAACATATTAAACATTATGAGATAAAATTCCATTAAAACATCAGAATTGTAGCTTTACAAGAAAACGTAAAATTATGAGAGGATGGACAAAGTTTATCTGTTCAGTTTTAAAAAAAGTCAAGTCGTGTTGTGTGTTTGTGCATCATCTTTCAGTATTTCACGTTATTGTTTGATAATCGCTCAGCAAACACTATGAATTACTTTGCATGTAATCAGGCTAAAAAAAACTACAAACCTGGGACATGATTTTTTTTTCTCCGAGTGAAACAAAGTTGAGTTAATTCTCATGTTGACAACAGATGGTGGACGGAGTGAAAGGCTGAGGAAGGATAAACTCAACATGAAATCTTTATCTTAAAGTGGAGAAACAGTTTCCTCCACCACGCTGTGGTCGCTCTGGTATTAAACTGACAGATGTGAAAGATGAACAGTTTCCAAACTCTCTCTGACCACTTGCAGCTCTGCAATCTGCCGTCAACACGCACATCCAGGCTGCTTCATTAAAAACAGATGATTGGCTACTAATTGGGCGTCCTCAGCCTCCCATCCCCCCACGTCCCAATCACCCCCCATCACGTCAGGCGCTGCTGGGCCTCGCTGGACCAGCTGCTGCCTGTCTGAGACTCCCAGAGCCTGCAGACAGACGGAGCTTCGACAGCAGCTCAGTCTCCCAGGAGAACAATAACACTTATACCATCATTACTTTTTATTAGAATTATCATCACAGTATATAACCTCAAACAAATTCAGAGTTCCGGGTCAGCGCTCCTATAAAATGTTCACACTCTTTACAAATGTATAGAGAATTAAGTTTTAAAATAATTCAGTAAAAGTCCATTTTAAATGATGTCCATAGGTGAGCTAAATATCTCTGCATCAGTGCTGCATGAGGTTCAATAAAGACGAAGAAACACACTGTAAATGTTTGAACATGGAGAGTGATATGGATCAAATTAATGCTGCTTCATTACACATACTGTTAACATCAAAATCCTTAATGGTGTGGTAAGATATAATAGAATGCAATGGATATACTTTTATTAACATTTAAAACCCAACTGTCTGTCAGTCTTTCACTTTCCTGCAATGAGCTCCTCGTTATTTTCTTTATCAGACACTGTGCTCACTTGAGAGCGTGGAGTTCTGCAGGATCACAGCGTGTTCAGACTGAAGCATCATGATGTGATTAATGATGTGCTTTTATTTAGCCCGAACTCAGAGAGTGTTTTCCTGCTCAGGACAGTGAGTGCCTTCACTCGATACATGATGCGACACGTCCTCTGCAGCAGATAATCATTGAATATCAAACAAAACAAAGTGTTCCCTCTGTGAAATATTTAACACGGATACAGACTGGGGAGGAACGAGAACATACTCGTTAACTTAGGTTAGTTAGGTACATTTACTTATTTTAACCTGTTCTTTTTTTCTAAATCACTTTTGTTGCCTAAACCTAAAATAGTTTCAGTGGCCAAACCTACGTTTCCTGTGAACACTAAACTTTATTTTGAAAGACACTGTCGCATGTAACAAGCTCAAACTGACACAGAAACAGCCTCATCCAGACCAGACTCTGAAGGGGTTCGTAGAGCGTCACAGTTTGAGGCGCAGTTCCACTGACAACGCTGCCGTATTTGATGAGTTTGGAGTGAGGGAGGATTTGTTGTGTCTTTTATAGTGTAAACACTCATGTGTCCTGCTTATAGATGTATTAAAACACCTGGATACAGCGCTGGCAGCAGGTCCCGTTCATCCATATTAAAGGATACTATAATCCAGTCTTGTCTGGATGATCGGCACTGCCTACACATCGTTGGGTCCCTGGAGCAAGTGCACCAGAGACATATGTTGGCCGAGCAGCTGATGCTGGTTTATTTCGCTGAAAGGAGATAAAATTATTTAAACTTGTGTCTTTGTCTAAGTGAAACAAGTCATTTGGCGAATGTTGTGATGCTCTTAAAAGTTCATCCACTGATGTATAGACGCCTCTTTCACAATGTGAGTCAATGGGAAAAGTCTTTCTGGGCCCTGTGGCATCACGTGATGGACCCAGCTGTGATTCCACTGTTTGACCACTACGAAAATGAGCCTCAAAGCCTGGCGCACTTCCTGGGAGCCTGGTCCTGCTGCGTCCACGACAAGGATGTGACAGGAAAACAGGTCACCAATGCAGGGCGTGGTGGTGGTTTTGGTGCCAGCGTGCCAGCTTTGTCCTGCCAGTCTTAACAGCTGGAATAACTCGTATATGTCGGTTTGTTTCAGGTCTGGAAACATGTTTGGTTTCTAGCTAGGCCATGGTTAACAAGTCTGGTGCTTATCTTGGGACAGACTGATGTGATAACTACGCACGGGCCTGTTCGTCTTTAGCAGAAGTGACGTAGGAAGTAACGAAATCTGAACACAAGTGTTACTAGCTAACGTTTACTCGCTTTAGTTGCGGGGTCGACTTATGAGGTCAACCATTTCCAGAGGTCTGGTGAAACGCTGTCAGGCTAACGTTACTAGCTGACATTAGCTAACTCTACTGTAACTAGGTCAGCTGTTGCCAGAGGTCTGTCTGGTGAAACATCGATAAAAATCTGGGTCATGGGGGCGTCGGTGGCTTAGTGGGTAGAGCAGGCGTCCCATGTACAAGGGTTCGAGTCCAGCCTGTGGCCCTTTGCTGCATGTCATCCCTCTCTCTCCCCCTTCACACCTGGTGGCTCGTGGCTACAAACACAGAGCAGTTGACACAGTTTAAAACACTTTAACATTTCACACTAGCTGTCTTCACTCTTCTGGACTGAAGTCGGACGTTTTTGATCCAAATCTGTTGCTGTATTTTTTTCTCATTATTTATTTATTTATTTATTTATATTTTACGTCTCCTTTTTATGTCCTACTCTTTTCGGAACTTTTAGTGACCTTTGTTTTTTCCCAATGTGATCTATTAAACCGCTGTAAACAGCAGAAGTCAGAGGCATTTGTTCAGTGTTGGCAGTCTTTGCCTCCAGTTAACTTCCCTCCATCTTGACTGTGCTCTGATGCATGACGTCATGTGTAAAGAAGCTCTTTAAACACTGTAAGCAGTGCTCAGTACAGTTTTTTGAAGCTGGAATGAGGTCATGAAAGAACTTGCTCCACACAACGGAAAGCGGCACATCGTCAATGTACTGCGACATCTCCACGAAATATGTGGCTGTGGTCTTGGTGGTGTAGGGACGTACGTCTCACAGGGCCAGCTGGCTAACTGCTGTAGCTGGAGAGCTAACCGCTAACACTAGCCAGGTAAGAAAATGTTTGACAGTCACAATGTCTCTGAGCTTCTCTCCGCTGTCTTTGTATTGGATCATTTATTCCCCCTGACATCATGCTCTGAAGCTACTGGAGAGGGATTGGATGGATTTATAGTGTGATGTCACAGCTGTAAAAGCTGGTGTGTGTGCAGAGCTGCAGCTAAAAGCATTCAGATGACTTTTGGATGGTTAATCAATGTAACCAGCAAAAATCTGCCTCCAGCTTCCACTCAGAGATTTCTGTCTCCTGTAATACAATGTAATGTTGTGTTTCCCAGTGTCTCTGCAGGCAGAGGTTGAATCAGGTCATCTCATCATGTCTTTATTCCTGAGTTCTCCTCAGGACACCACACGACAAAAGTGTCTTTCTTCTGTCCCCTCCTTCACCTCTTGTCCTCAGCAGGTTCACAGTTAACATGAGTCCAGCAGCCACTCAGCTCACATGATATCTGTCCTGAACGCAGTGCCGCAGGGATGATGTTTATTTGTAGGCAAACACGGAGGTTAGCACCGCCCCGGGTTCCTCATCAAAAAGCCTGTGGGCGTGCACATCTAAATATGATGCGCTGGGTTTCCTCCTCTGTTGGACGATCAGGGATGGCGTCTCAATTTCTCCTTGTTACATGCACACAGTCTTTTTAAAGTAAACTTACAACATGTGGTTTTTAGGTTTATCGGAATGAACAGCAGGTTCCCAGGTGAAAGTCTGGAGTTTGTTTGACCCATCCACCTCCCCTCTCACCCTCCCTATCCGGGAGAGATGCTCAGGTCAGAGGTTTTTTTAAACTTGCATCAACCGGTCTGTTACAAGAGCAGAACTGCTCCACCTGGTCCACAAGCCTGTTAATCAGTGACCCAAAACCATAAAGCTGCAAACGAGAGCTAAAAGTTTCTGCTAATGACCATCGCTAATCACAACTTACGTGCTGTTTGTTATTTTGTATGTAGAGAAAAGAGTCAGCAGTGTGAAGTGGACTCAAGCCGGCTGATGGTGTCACCTGTTTCAACAGCCAATCAACTTGTAGTGAAGTCAGCTGGTCAAGTCAAAATGGCTGCAGACGCGTGTTGGCTTGCTGCAGCGGGTGCTCCGTCCCCGCCGGTGTCACACGGTGGGTCGCTGCTGCTGCTGTATGTGCTTATGCCCCGCCCACACACACATTCTCATTGGCTGATGAATTGGCGCTGGTTATTTATATTATTGTGGCGTATTGATTATGAATACAGTCCATCTGATGCTGGTTTGTTTCATCACTGTAGCCAGTGTCTCACTATCACTACGTGGTCACTTGTTGACAGAAGGTGATTGTTTCAACTCGTCTTGTCATGAATCTTTGGTCTGAGCTGGACTAACGAGAGACGAACAGATGGAGAGGAGGAGGAGGAGAAGGTAGAAGACGATTGCACTCAGATTGCTGCAGTTTTGACCCACCTGCCCAAAACCTATGATATTTTCTAATTAACTTAGCTGCACTTCGGGCAGGGGCAGACCTGCGCATCACTGCTCAGTAGCTGCTGCTGGAGTTACAAACCTGCCGACATACAACAGCAAAAGGTGCTTCTGTGCATCAGTGTCTGATGCTGACGTCAATACATGTTTTTGCCTGCATCTGCATATGTGTATACACACACACATATATATATATGTATATATATGTATATATGTACTATTTGAAAGCATATTCATACAATATTTGGGGGCTACATCTGCATTTGATTGTAATCTTTTATGTGATGACAGTGAGTCTGAACCTTAACAAATTGAGACCAGGATGAGCAGATGGTGACAGACGTGTTATTTATCAGTCAGTCTTTTTCTCTCCAAAACAGTCAAAACACAGTTTTCATTATAAATCAAACATTCAGACTGAATATCTGATTAATAATGAAAAGTGTGTTAAAGAATGAAATAAGTAGTGTTCAGTTTGTAGACTGGAACGATGAGAGGAGGTGAAGGAGGGGACAGAAGAAAGACACTTTTGTCGTGTGGTGTCCTGAGGAGAACTCAGGAATAAAGAGATGATGAGATGACCTGATTCAACCTCTGCCTGCAGAGACACTGGGAAACACAACATTACATTGTATTACAGGAGACAGAAATCTCTGAGTGGAAGCTGGAGGCAGATTTTTGCTGGTTACATTGATTAACCATCCAAAAGTCATCTGAATGCTTTTAGCTGCAGCTCTGCACACACACCAGCTTTTACAGCTGTGACATCTCACTATAAAATCACATGATTTCATAAGAATCTATGCTCAGTGTTCTTCTCTAGTTCAACTCTGGTGAACTTTGGAGAGCTGTATTATTATTATTATGATCATTTCGCCTCTCTCACAGATAAAGTCAGAACTTAATCTATTAATAGAATAGACTGTCTGAGTGAAACTAATGAAATCTAAATCTATAAAACAAAACTTTGTCAATTCAACATTGAAGCAAACCAGCTGACAGGTCAGGGGAGAGCTGGGTGTTTCTATCATATTCTAACAGAACGGTTTATATGATACAGATTTGTGCCTCACGCATGACATTACGTCCTAAATGTAGAGTTATATAATTAATGTTAAGTTGCAGAGGCTAGATTTAGGAAAAGAAACATGGTGAGGACATACTTTAAGGTGCAGACACACCAAACCGACATCAAAGAACTAGTGGCGACGAAAGCCAACTGTTGCGTCGTCATGTCACCCTGTGTCAGTTGCATTTGAACACACTACACGGACTACATCCGACGGCCAAGTAGCACGTACGTTCTAAACTTCTTCAAGTATTTTTATCCATGACGTTTTCATTTGATCTGAAGCATTTTAATGCTTTATGAAACACAGTGAGTTAGAGCTTTAGACTGTAATCTGCACTATTATTATCCCACCAGAACTCTGCGCTCTGAGAACGCAGGGTTACTCGTGGTCCCTAAAGTCTCCAAAAGTAGATCAGGAGCCAGAGCCTTCAGCTATCAGGCTCCTCTCCTGTGGAATCATCTTCCTGTTACGGTCCGGGAGGCAGACACTGTCTCCACATTTAAGACTAGACTTAAGACTTTCCTCTTTGATAAAGCTTATAGTTAGGGCTGGCTCAGGCTTGCCCTGTACCAGCCCCTAGTTAGGCTGACTTAGGCCTAGTCTGCCGGAGGACCACCTATAATGCACCGGGCACCTTCTCTCTCTCTCTCTCTCTCTCTCTCTCTCTCTCTCTCTCTCTCTCTCTCTCTCTCTCTCTCTCTCATGTCCTATTACTGTATCTTGTTTACTCGGCCATTCTGGATGTCACTAACTTGGCTTCTTCTCCGGAGCCTTTGTGCTCCACTGTCTCTCAGGTTAACTCGTATTGCAGCGGTGCCTGGATAGTGTGACGTGTGTGGTTGTGCTGCTGCCGTGGTCCTGCCAGATGCCTCCTGCTGCTGCTGCCATCATTAGTCATTAGTCATACTTCTACTGTTATTATACACATATGATTATTATCACACATGTATACTGCCAGATACTAATATATACTTTCAACATATTGTGCCACAGTAGCCAGAACTATAACGACAATATTATTACTTTCATGAATGTTGTTGTAAGCTACTATCATTATCGAGGATGTCATACAGATTACTGTATTGTGTCATACAGATTACTGTTAATTTGTTATGCTGATCTGTTCTGTACAACATCTATTGCACGTCTGTCCGTCCTGGAAGAGGGATCCCTCCTCAGGTGCTCTTCCTGAGCTGTCTACCATTTTTTTTCCCCCGGTAAAGGGTTTTTTTGGGGAGTTTTTCCTGATCAGCTGTGAGGGTCTAAAGGACAGAGGGATGTCGTATGCTGTAAAGCCCTGTGAGGCAAATTGTATTTGTGATATTGGGCTTTATAAATAAAATTGATTGATTGATTGATTGACTACATTTCCCATGAGGCCACAAGGGAACAGAGTAAAAGTCTTTGCAGCTTGTTGCATCAGTGCAGGAATGTTTCCAACTCCTCCTCACCTCTCTGTCTCCTCCCTCCACTTCTTGGTATTTCCAGCCGTTATGAGGAAACCCTCCCCCCTCCTTCTCCCCCTTCTTCTCCCCCTCCTTCTCCCCCTCCTTCTCCCCCGTCTTCCCGCTTCTCTCTCTCTGCTGTCTCCTCTCTCTACCTTGTAAACAAACTCCTCAGCCCTGCAGCTCCTTCGTCCTTCCTGCACAAGAACTCTAACAACAGGCTGCAAACTGAGAGTACAAGCCTGGATGTGAAGTTTCTGCAGAACAGGAACAGCAGCATATCAACATGTTTCCACTGCAGCAGCACTGCTCTCTGTTTCACCTGGATTCCCTCTGCATCCTCATGACCTCTGGCATCAGGTCAACAGCCTGGAACACTTTTAGATTTGCAGCTCCTGTTTCTGCAGCACTGATGAAATGATCTGCAGGTCAGCGACTGAATGTCTCAGTGTGAAGGGAAGACATGTTGGCTGCATACTGTTGGGCCCGTGTCCAAACTCCTACTGCTTATTTCCGAGCATCAACAGTCCATGAGAAGGACATTTACAACATTCCCTCCATGTTTAGACATCTCAGCTACTGGTTACTGTCCAGGACACGCGCTGGACCACGCAAGCCCTTTTTTGTTACATCCATTCATCATTAACAACAAATATTGTTGGTATTTATGATGAAATAAGCATTTGCTGATTCTTGAAAGAGATAAGATGTTTCAGCTGCACAAAGACAGTGAAAATAGAACTAGAGCCTCGATTCCACCAAGCAGTTCGGTTCAGTACAGTTCAGTTCTTTACACATTGACCAACCGGGTCTCACTCTGGAGTTGCTGAAAACTGGCACTTGATCAGTGACTTCTGACGAAAACAGCTGTCCTCTCACATCAGCATGATGCGTGGCTGGTTGCTGTAATTGTTTAACAGCACCTGGCAGTGTCAGGGGGAAACATGGCAGCACAGCAACCAAAGACAGGGCGGTGGAAGTCCAAGTAGGGTGGACAGGAAAACAGCTCAGAGGCTGAGTGAGTTCGTAACTGTGACTCGTCCAAAGAAATCCACGCTAAAGTCCAATAATGTGTGTTTTGGTGATTTATTAAACAACTGAGATTAATAAAGCAAAATAAGATGAAATGTTATGTCTTGTGATTACATAAACAGGCCCGTGTTTCCTTCCTGTAAAGCCAAACCCTGTTCTTTCTTCCTAAACGTAACCACGTGTGTGTTGCTGAAGGAAAAAAGTGAATTCTTGGTGTTGTACCGATGTAGTGCTTTTATTTTGAAAGAGACTGTATCAAACAGTGCATTTCCTGTGAAAACAGAAGTGTATCTTGAAAACAGACAATGCATGTAACAGGCTGAAGTTAACACGGCGTCCCAGAACGTCAACAACCAACACACCCAGGGTACCTTGGACGCCACATGTGGACGTGGACAGTCCATGACCAAACGTGGACATGTGACAAGGTCACAGTGAGGATGATGATGGTTTCTGGAAATTATTACATAATTGGGTTTCACAACAAATCAGCACAGACAAAATACAGTATGACACCACACAGAATATTATATGAACCCATCTAAAAACCTAAAACAAAATATTACAAGTATATTTATGGACCCACGATCTTCTGTTCTCGAGCTGTTTATAAGAACTCAACAGAAATTTGACGTTTTGTCGACATAATGAAGAAATGTTTTAATAAATTGCAAAACATGAACTAACAGAATATTTTATTTGAAGACAGAAAACATCTTCACATCCTGTTCAGGCTGCTCTCACAGAGTTGTCTGCATGTTTTCTCACAAGAGGCAGTGAATCCAAATTCGTACATATCCCACATATTTTGAGGGGCTGAGATCACCTGACCAATGAGCTGACAGCAGCAAACAAGGACGCAGTCCTGAGCGTTTGTAAGGAGGCAGGTTGGGGTGGATGGGTCACGAAAAACTGGACTTCTGTGCGGGACTTTCCCCTGGAGACGCATGTACGGATCTGTGTAAACTTTGAGTCATTTTACGGTACGTCCTCACCGTGTTTCTTTCCCTGAACATAACCTCAGTACCTTCAGACGATGTCGTCCTGGTTATGCAGCTCTGAGTTCAGATAAAATCCTCTATCGATCCTCAGACGGGAAACTCAGCTGTTGCAGCAAAGACAAACAGGAGTTCAGATCAACAGAGACAGAAGGTCCAGTTCAGGACAATGGGGACATTTTGGTCATTATTAGTCATGCTGGAGGGTTACAGTAAGCCTGCAGTCAGACAGGAGGGGACGTCTGGTGGTCCCTGGTGGTCTTCCTGCAGGACTCACTGGCTGCTCTCAGATCAGCTCAGAGTGCTGCATTCCTGTGTGATGACATGTGAGAGTTTTCCAGGACAAACAGTCCTCAGGTTAGTGTTTCACTGGAACACACACAGAGGCAGGAAGGGGACAGACCGAGGGACGATCATGTGGGTGTCAGTTTGAACTGAGTCCAGGTCATGTCCTGTCCCCGTAACCACCCCTGTCCCCGTCCTTGTCCCTCCTCGTCCGGTCTGTGGAGTTATTGTGTTGTTGTATCTGGGTGTGTGTGATTTTTTTTTCAGTTGTACTTTTGTTGTCGTCAAACACAGATTTGGTTTGAACCGACGCCAGGTGACGTCCTGTTCCTACCTGTGTGGTTACCTGGGTGTGTGTGCATGCATGTGCATGTGTGTGTGCGCATGTGTGAATGTGAGCGTGCATGCGTGCGTGTGTGTGTGTGTGTGTGTGTGTGTGTGCATGTGTGAATGTGTGAATGTGAGCGTGCATGCGTGCGTGTGTGTGTGTGTGTGTGTGTGTGTGTGTGTGTGTGTGTGTGTGTGTGTGTGTGTGTGTATGTGTGTGTGTGCGTGTGCAGAAACAAAGCAACTCGTCTCCGGTCCAGGTTTCTGCACACTGCTGACTCGTGTTTGTCGGAGCCACAGCCTGCTACTCTGATTGGCTGA
The DNA here is from genome assembly GCA_026686955.1 of Epinephelus cyanopodus. NCBI lineage: Eukaryota > Metazoa > Chordata > Actinopteri > Perciformes > Serranidae > Epinephelus > Epinephelus cyanopodus. The sequence goes on from CM048920.1 coordinate 1,126,565, forward strand.
TGATAGTCTGTGACATCAGCATCGCCCATATATGGAGTTGTGTCTCTGCAGCTCTGACAGGAAAATGAAAGTACAGTTTTCTGTAACTGGACTTCAATCTTTCCACCAGATGTTGAACCTGCTGCATCGGTGAGGTCCACTGGTGGAACATAACGTATTTACTCACGTGTCGCGACCACAACACAACAGAGATACACATTCACTCAAATGAAAGATTAACTAAGTGTAGAGGTCAGGTGTGTGTGTGTGTGTGTGTGTCTGTGTGTGTGTGTGTGTTGCATGAGAGAAAAACATGCTCAGGTGTTGTAAAGGTGTATTAGAAGTTTTACTGAAGTAAAAGATCTGACTACTTCTTCCATCTCATATATATATATATATATATATATATATATACATATATCAACACATACCAGCAGCTGAAGCTCCACAGCTACAGTTATTTTCACATTTTAAAAGATTTATGTGGGAGTGTTTGGTATTTATTATGACTCAATGAGAGGAGACAGAGAGAGAGAGAGAGAGACAGAGAGATAGAGAGAGAGAGAGAGAGAGAGAGAGAGAGAGAGAGGAGGGGAAGTCCTGATTCCAGAGAAATCATTCGTTTCATTCTTCACATTCCTGAAGTGTTTGACCTCCTCTCACACTTCCTTTGTTTCACTTCACCCTGAATGTTTCCAGTAAAACATCTTCTCATTCAAAGCACACACGCGCGCATGCACACACACACACACACACACACACACACACACACACACAGAGCCAACAACCTGTTTCCTTATGTGGTCATTCAGTGGATCAACAACAAATCCTGGAAAAGCCTGTGGCTGCAGATGAAGGTGTGATCACTGTGTTTTCTGCTTTGATGACTTCAGTCCAGGAATCACAAATATTTCCCTTCACCTCAGTACAAAGAAAATAAACTGTTGATCGTGTCACTCGTTGTTTCTGTACAGGAGGAATAATGAGAGTGTGAACTTGGACCTGAGCCTGTTCATGGGACTGATTCTTGTTGTGATCATAGTCAAGATTTGGTGTTTGAGCACAGAGACATTCACATCACTGAACACATGATAAACACTGAACGAAGACTAAAACTCAGCACTTCAGTTTTTGAAGTTACAGTTTCATCCACTCACTGGACACATTGTTCTCTGGCTCTGGTCACAAATGAGTTAAAATCAGTCTCGGTGAGCTCCTCTCCTTTTCCAAGGCGACAGGTCTGATTGAACACATGGTTACCTCACAGGTGTGTCTGGGGACGGTTCCTGGTATCACGTCCATGTTTCACTCACATGCGTCCCTCCCCTGTGTCTTAGCTCCGCCCTCATAAGACACGGGAGAGAGATGTGAAGAGAGGAGACACGAGGACATATGTCTTTAGAGGAATGAGACGTCTTTACCTCTGAAACAGTTTCTACTGATCAGCTGTCAGTGCACTTTGTGAGCTTTATGAACAGTGATAGAAACCTTTAATGGAGTTTGTGCCTGCACACACACAGTGTTATGTACATGTATATGATGATTACAGTCCCCTGGAAACATTTCCGTTGTCGTCTTCATTTTGGCGTGTTTTCGTTTTTGCGGAGCGTTCAGCGTCTTGCCTGTGTTGCGAGGGTTTGCAGCGTGTGTGTTGCGAAATCGATGAATGTGTTTTCTTAATGTGTGTGTGTGTGTGTGTGTGTGTGTGGATTTGCAATTGTTGTGGAGTTTGCATGTGTTGTGACCTCGCTCGGCCACCGTAAGAATATGATCATGGTGTCTTTAAACACTGGAAATAATTTATTAGGTCAAATGTTTCAGGGAAAATTAAAATTCTGTAACTCATCAACCCGACGCTCAGGAATGATCAGCCTCCGTGGGACTGAATGGAAATGACAGTCTGTGATGTAAAAGTGTTTCCTGCTGACACACAGGCTCTCTGACAGACAGACAGACAGACAGGCTCTCTGACAGACAGACAGGCTCTCTGACAGACAGACAGACAGGCTCTCTGATTGTATCCATAATTAAAGCTGATAACAGATTATTTCTAATAATTGAAGAAAGCTTGTTTCTTTTCTTGTTCAGATTTTTAACTCGATGAAAAGAAATGAAATATCAAACTTGTCAGTGACACACTGAGTTTAATTAATTATGTGTCTTCACTCTGTATGAAACTGATGTATCAGATCAGTCCGATCAGCTGTCCAATCAATAACTGATGTCCAATCAGGGGGTGTGTCAGCCGGTAAAAGGCGAAGGATGCACTCGTGTATCCTCGCTGAAAGCCTCCTCTCTCCTCGACCCCTCTGAGTGCATTAATGAGTTGAGACGTCCCTCGTGATGGCAGGTGTCAATCGATCTCCAGGTCAAGTGATCGAGGACAGAGGAGTCGAGGAGTCGAGGAGACGAGGAGTCGAGGAGACGAGGAGTCAAAGGGGATTATTAGCCCCCTCACTGTCCACATTTTGGTCTGATTCACTGTCACTTAGACCACTGCTGTAACTGTGTTTGTGGTACAACCAGAGTTTGACAGGCATAGCAACAGTAACTAAGGGGCGGGGCTCTCTGGTGTGTGTGGTTCAGTTATAATCTGTTTGTGTTTTCTTATGAGCGGCTCTCACTGCAGAGGAAACACAATACACAGGACTGACTGAGTGAGTGTGTGTGTGTGTGTGTGTGTGTGTGTGTGTGTGTGTGAGTATCCACGTGTGAGTGAGTCGGGTTACCGCGGCGACAGGACTCTGAGGCATCTGCCATGGCAACACAGCGTTGTTTGGGAATCCCCGGTCTGCTGCTGATGGAGGCCAAAGGGGGGGGGGGGTCCACAGGATGCCTCAGTGTGTGTGTGTGTGTGTGTGTGTGTGTGTGTGTGTGTGTGTGTGTGTGTGTGTGTGTGTTAGGGGGCCATGGTTGAGTTGCAGCCTGTAAAAAAAAAAAAACAAACTTTTAAAGAAATCTTCAAACAGCGTCTGGACGGAGCTGAGTCATCAGCTGCTGCTGCTTCTACTGTTTCCATCAGTGTCTACTGTTTCCACACATACTCTCTCTCTCTCTCTCACACACACACACACACACACACACACACACACACACACACACACACACACACACGCTGGCTGTTGACTTGTTGCCGTGCCAACTAACAGAACATCTCATTTGGAACAAACCTGTGGAGCCGCTTCAGGTTTTATCCTGTAAAAAAGCTCATAACACTCAGGATGGTGATGAACATGGAGCTGAGCTGCAGGGGACCACACACACACACACACACACACTACCACACACACACACACACACACACACACACCCCCCAGATCCACGTCACTGTCATCAGTTGGTTGCTGCAGAGCGAACCGCAGGTCGTTCCTCTGATGTTACTGAGCTGCTCTTTGATCCACCTGCAGAACAAACACTGGATGTGCAGGTCCTCCAGGCCCCCGGTCCCTCAGGGGCCCCAAAGACCCCATGTTCACTGTGCTGTTGGATTTGTGCTAATTGAATGTGTTTGTGAACATGCATCAGTGGAACAGCAGTTGTTGGGCCTTGAGGAGGATTTACAGTCGTCCGTCAGCTCTCAGAGCCGAGCTGGGCCGACGTGAGCCTCTACACTTGGGCCGGGTTGAAAGGCGTGTTATCTTCCCTCACATATGTGGTGATTTTCAAAATTTTGGCGCTTTTGAAAGAGAACATACCCTGAAACAGTCACTCAGGGAGGCTCAAAGAAAATATTCATAGATATTATTTGTAAATAGTATCGGTCCCTTAAGCCCAGTTCACATTACACGGTTTGTTTTTTGTAAAGTCGCTGACAAATATTGGTTGTCGCGGGTTGCGATTTTTTGGGGCTTGTTTCTAGAGGAGAGTTGCGACTTTGGGCTTGTTTCCAGAGCCCTGGTTGCTTTTTTTTCTCCCAAGATCTGGCAACACTGACAAGCCGGCAAGCAACAGCAACAATGGCCGTGTCCACAGGATCACGGGGAGCATGTTGTGTTTACACCCAGGCGCTGGAGGCAGATCTGATTCAACACTGAGAAGAATATCCATGATTTACCATGTGTCGTCTCCAAGTTTGGTGATGTCACCGCGTATCTGGGGCTCTGCCGGCGAGGGCTCGGTGGAGAAATCTTGTGGTGTGCACACACAGCTTGTAATGCAGTTGGCGAGACTCCTGATGACAGAAACACACATCGCCAGGTATGAACCCTCAAAAGATCACAATAGTCTCCGCGACACAAAATCAGGATGAAAATCGTGGAATGTGAACCAGGCTTTAGTGAGCTGACAAACCTTAATGAGAGCTGAGAAGTGAACTCAGCAGCTGAGAGATTTCATGTTTAATCCTGAAAACAAAAACAGTGAAAGAAGCCAAACTGTCCGATCACACACACACACACACACACACACACGCACACACACACCAGATGTCTGAGCGGATTACACACACACACTGAGGGACGCTAACTGAGCTCTCATTAATCCACATGAGGAGTTTCTGATTGAATTAAAATGCTCGTTAAAGACGAGCTCAGATCAGTTCAACGACACGCATCAGCACAACTTCCTGTTTCCACATTCTGACGTCAAACTAAACGTCACGTTTATTGTGATGGTTAATGACGTGACGGCTTCACGCTCAGCGTTACAACTAATGTCACTGACCGACAGCTGATTTTATGTTTCTGTGTTCTGCTCTTTGTCATTACATGCAGCTCGTGCACAACTCTGACGTGCATGTACATGTAGATGTAAAGTTTCTGCTGTGAACTTCGGCACATCCTGCACAGGAAGTGGACACCTTACTTTTTAAAAAATGTATTTATCATAGTATTTTTTAAAATATCTTAGTCATGTTTTTATTATAACTTTCCTGTTCTATACTTGTGTTATGTTGCAGTTCTTTTCCTGGTCATATGTTTAATGTATGCACAGCCTTGTACATGAAACCTACTTTGTAATGAGAGATTATTAACAGGACGCCTGACGAAGGTTTGAGGAGCACAGTTACCGACGTCTGCAGGGACTCTGCAGTTCACAGCATGAAAACAAAATGTGACGCTGTCATTATGTAACGCATGTGATTGGTTAGTCACAGTGTCACATGCAGCCCCATCAATGCCTGCCTTTGTGTGTGTCTTGTGTGTGTGTGTGTGTGTGTGTGAGCAGATAAAGAGCCAATCAGCAGTCAGTTTGACCCCTGCAGCTGTTTGTCAGCAGTTAAAGAGTCACTGTGTTGATTCTGACTTATAAATAGAGACTGGACACAAACAGTTAACTGACACATGGACGGACCCACAGGCTGTGATAACCCCAGAAACACACTCAAGTGTCCTTTAAATAGCAGCAGAGACAATGGAGCTCAGAGCTGAAGGCCTCAGACTGAACGGGTCACTTCATCAGGAGGTCAAGTTAAAGGTTTTCTGACTGAGACACAAGAAACAAAACATCAGCACAAAAATAAAAGACGTCCAACTCCTCACAGCCTCAGAACACACTCACAAACAGGTTTCAGTGTTCTGACAGACTGAAGTTTGTTTGTGGTGGAGTTTGGACATATTTGTGTATTTCATCTTTTTTATGCTACTTTACACCTGAGCTGCAGGTAAATCATACACTTTTTACCACACATCATTTATCTGACAACTAAGATAAGACTGAGAAAGCTGCTCTTGATTGGTCAGAATTTCCATGTGGGAAAAATCCAGGAAGTAAAGCAAACGTTGAAGAAGAGAACACTTGCAAGATAAATGTGACACTTTCTAATGTCACAATGGAGGGACAACTACGCAGGTTGATTTTAGCGCTGCTCATCGTGGACTATATTGCTGTCATTGTTCATTTTAGTCAAACCATACAGTTTGAAAACGAGGCGCGGCTCCAACTAGAAAACAATGTTTTGATGCATTGGATGTGCTGAATGTGCATATTAAGGCAGTTCAGGAGGAGGCGCTCAACTTTCCAAGTTCATCAGAAGCAAAATTGCAGCCATCTCTGTTTTTATGCCTCCGTGTTGTTTTCTTGTTGTTCGTTCATCCGTCTGTCCGTCCCATCCTGGTTAACACGATATCTCAAGAATATCTCACCTTGCAGGACACTACTTCAAATTTGGCACAAATGTCCACTTGGACTGAAGAATAAACTGATTAGAGTTTTGTGGTCGAAGGTCAAAGGTCAGTGTGACCTCACAAAATATGAACTGAAGAATTCATTCATTAATTCTGAAAAACTTGACACAAATGTCTAACAGGATGAAATAATGAAGGTCAAAGGTCAAAGGTCAGCTTGACTGTGACGTCATCATATTTTAACGTCATATCTCAGGAACAGAAGGGGAGACATTTGGTCAGATACTGAATTGGTGACTTGGTGAACCTGTGCTGATTGTATAGATCTGTGTGTGACGTTTAATCACAAAAGTTCACAGGAAACAACATGTCAGGGTTTGTATTTCCACATAGTGTTTAGCAGCAGAGTGTACTGGAGAAGGCCTCACGTCTGTAAAGGGTTAAGTCCTGTCTGGTTGGAGAAGATCTGACGTTGAAGCTTCTTCAGCAAGTAAAAGCGAAAACACGTTAGTCAGAGAAAACTATCAAAGCTGATCAGAACAAAGAGTCTGTTAGAGTCATGAGACCATGTGACTCAGTTCATTACTGTAACACACACACACACACACACACACACACACACACACAGCTCTGTGTTCATGTCAGGGGTTAAACATGGCTGCTGGTCATGTGTGTGTTGTCAGATCACATGACGGCTCCTTCACGCTGCTGTCACCAACAGTCGCTCACTGTTTCACTGCTCAATAAAACACTTCAGTGTGACACAAAGACGCCGCTGTTCCCGCCTCTCAGCTGTAACGCTATCCCGCTGCTCCGAGGTGTTTCCCTCTCAAAACAAAACACACACGGCAACCACCGAGGAGGGAGTCCCGTCGCTAGGTAACGGCATCGCCAGGCAAGGTCGGAGGGATCAGACGCTGCTCAATAATTCAGACGTGTTATCAGAGAGGAAGAAGAGGAGCGTCCAGCTGTGACACATCTGTGCTGAGCTCATGTTCCTGAAGCCCTGCACAGGAAATGAGGAAAAAGAGAAGAAACGGCCGGCTGCTGCTGCTGCACATAAATAAACTCCATGTTTCTACTGACTCACCTCTGCTTTTCTGCTGTTTAGTGTCTTTTTATTGTCGAGTCACTTCTTCTTCTTCTTCTTGTGCTGCTCATGCAGGAAGACAGTCAGACAGAGAACACGTGTGTCACAGTTTTATTCACAGAGGATTATGGGAAGTTGGAGCTGACTCAGCTCATGTCACAGTTTGCACACAGAGAAAAATACTCTGAAATAGTGCTGACAACTCTCCCACCCTCACAGGCCACTGAGCTGCTGTTCTGGAGCTTTCAGTCACTTCACCTGGTCTTCATCAGCAGACGGAGCGACTCACATTATTTCTCTAAATGTATCTGTATCTCACGTGTGTCTGTGCACGCGCCTGGATATGTTTATGAATATGGCTGTGGGATGAGATGTGTGAGAGCAGCCTGCCTCCATCATGGGACAGAGTCAGTAAACTTAATGCAGATCTTGAGTTTAAATCTGCTGAAAGTCTCAGAGCTGCAGAGTGAGCAGCCGCCATGTTGGAAATAAACACAGTGATAAAATACATCAGGCGTCTCACAGAGCTGGAGAAGGTGCAGTATTTAAAACACTGATGATTGTGTCTCGTGTGTGTGTGTGTGTGTGTGTGTGTGTGTGTGTGTGTGTGTGTGTGTGCAGTTGTAAAAGCAGACAGATTCAGTCACACAGACAAGACAGACATCAGGTCACACACACACACACACACACACACACTTTCTCTGCTGGTTCCAGATGTTGCTGATGATGTCATCGTCTCAGGGCTTTCTCCTCGATGAATCATCACACAGACACACACACACACACACACACACACACACACACACTGACAGGATGACCATATAAGGAGTGTGAGGAGTAAACAGTTTGTTTCAGTTGAAGCAGATAAACATCAAACTGTGAACTCATTTTATCATTTCATCTCCGCCGAACCAAAACATTCAAACTCAACACGTTTGTTTTAGTCGTTTGTTTATTTCTTTCACTATTTTAGTGTTAAAGTGTCTGTGGTGACGCCTCAGTGAGTCACACACACACACACACACACACACACACACACACACACACACACACGCACAGCAGCAGTATTTATAGTAGCAGTAGTATTTTTAGTTGTAGTAGTACTGACAGTAGTAGTCTGAGCTGTTTCAGGATGAACCACAGGAGGAGCTTCAGGGCACAGTATCAGTCCAGTGTTCATTCTGACACCTGTTTTAGATTCAGTCTCAGTCTGGAGACGAAAATGTTCATTATAGTCACATTTAAGTCATTTCTATCCTTCATGGTTTTAGTCGACGCAAATTCAAAACATTTTAGTCCTGATGTTTCTATCTGTGTTTTCTCTTTAAACTAATCCAGTGAGGTTAATTCTTGGATCATAAATCAGAGTCAAGGTGACAGGGTGTATAAGATAATGTGTGTGTCATGTCTCCAGCAGTGTGTGACAGGTTTAAGGGCTGATTTACGAGCACACACTTACTGATCATCATCTGAAAAGCTCAACATCTCTCTATTTATGCTCTCAACAAATAACTAATGTGAGCCAACTAGGATTTGTCTCCAGGTTCATTGTAAACTCTGACTTATCCATGTGACTGTTAAGAAGCAGGAACATAACTTGTTTCTTCATGTGCAACATGTTAGTCTGGAGGTTTAAACTGGTGTCCTCTCACAGAGTTGCTGATTCAAACTAAACTTTCATCTCTGTCAGAGAAAACTGATCTGAGTTCAGACTGTTTACTTACAGCACAGCTACACTCACAGATAACTGAGCCTCCTTCCTGCCTGTCAAACACCATCAACCCACAAACCTTCTCCAGTCCGGACTGAGTGGAGTCCTGCGGGGTGAAGCTGTGAAGGCTGCGAGCGGAGCTAGCTGCTAACAGCCACCGCTGCAACTAACAAACTCCACAGATCCATTCAGCAGCTCCACCATCCACAGTCACACACACACAGCTGATTATTTACTGCTGAGTTACAGCTCACAACTCGCACCAACCCAAACATCCTGGTGCAGACTATTTACTGGAGTTTACTGAAGATCATGACAAGCTGTCAGTGTCCGACAGTCCACCACCAACATTTACATCACGTCTCATCAACCAAAATCAAACAGATTTCAAGTTAGTTTTTATTATCAAGATCTATTTTTAGCTCGTCATCGTCTCCTTTCCATCACTGAAAAAAATGAATGTTGATGAAACACTGTCATCATAGTTTTTGTGAACTAAATTAACTCAGTATGTGAATGGAAACAAACGTGTTCTCTCTGTGAGTGACTGTTCTGCAGAGAAACACTGCTGCCCCTCCCTCAAGGCTTTCCTAGAAATCCCTCTGTTGAAACCCCCAGGTACACACCCTGAGCGCACACACACACACACACACACACACACAGCCCTGCAGTGAGCTGAATGCCTGGGCTTTGTCCCTCCATCAGCAGGCCCACCCAGGAACCAGGACTGTCTGCACACTTCTAGGAACTCCACCTGAACTCTGACTCCTGAGGTGTGTGTGTGTGTGTGTGTGTGTGTGTGTGTGTGTGTGTGTGTTAGAGAAGAATGTGGCCCACATTTCTCAGGAAGCCTTTTTCTCTCTCTGCTGTGTTGGTATGAAACACACACTGTCTCTCTGTCGTCTGCAGGATCATCTTGTATTGAGACAAACTGAAGTATTAACACGTTAAACTCGTGTTATATTCGATGCGCAGCAGCAGCACGATGCAGCAGCTGAATAAATGTTTGATTCAAGTACTTTACAGGTGACGGTAGAACAGCTGGTGCTGGTCTGTTTTTGGGGAGCTTCCAGTTGAGTGTGTGTTTGGGCGTCTCCAGCCAGGCGAGGGCAGGTCAGAGCAACCTGACAGTCTCAACAGTGGATTTGCAGACCTGTGTCAGTGATCAGTAATAATAATTAATAATGAATATATTTCATATAGCACCCTTCACAGAAATGAAACTCACAAAGTGCTTCACAAAATACAAGCACACACTCAAACAATAAAACATGCAGTCAATAAAAACAAAGGCAATATAACAGCTGAAACAAAAATAAAGTGAAGCACAGCAGGGTTGCCATCTTTGGTCAGAGGGCCGGAGTGAGATTTTACCTTGTGACGTAATATCTGCATGTGCGTGCGTGGTCATGAACATACGTGGACACGGCGGCATGTTTTTTTTTTACCTTAAGAGTTAATATGCACATGTGGCGAAAAGAAGAAATGAGTGTATGTTTACATATTCACATCTACAGGCCTCAGCGCCACATACGTCCATAGACGCTCAATATTTGGTTTACCGCGCAGATCAAGGTCGAGTTCATCAATCTATGGTAGTATTGATCATCTGCTGAAAGAGGCAACAGACAGGATTCAGGGTTTTTTAGCTTGGCGCCACCTAGTGTCAGTGGTGTTGTGTCGCACTGTGGCAACGACCAAACTGAGCGTGTGGATCAGAGATAATCAATAAACTGTAGGCTGTAAAGCCACCAGTTTACCTCTGTGTATATGTAGAATGAGAAGGTGTGTGGACACTCTGCTAAATACATGAGTAAAGAGACCGAGCAACAATTACCAGATTTATCTGAAGAAAAAACAAATAGTAATGCAAATAATTATAGCAGGATGCACAGTACCAGTACAAACAGCTCACAGTAAATGATACCAATATGTACAGTATCAGTACAAACAACAGCAGACACAGTGAATTATACCAATATGCATGTAAACAGTCCCCATTCTAGAATAAACGCTACCGTATGGAAACCATGCGGCCGCTTGGAGCTCAAATTGAATCCAGTGTTCACTTAGCTGGGCGTAACTTAGCTGGGCGATGTGCGTGGATAGCTGCCTCCGTGAGAAGAGAACAGAAGGAAGGGAGGCGGGTATCACTGTCCGAGGGCTGCCGTAGAATGGCAACCAGGATGTCGGCCGACCAACACTCGCTACCTGCTCCCTGGTTGCGGCGATTTGCGATGCTGGCCAGCTAGGAATGAACTAGCAGCCAGTACAGCACAGTCCTCTCTGGTCTAGCTAACATTTAGCCGTGTTACTTACTGATCCATTAGAAAGAAAGCTAGCTGGACATGGGTTTTGAAGCCTCTTTGGTCACGGAGCTCCCTCCATCTCTTGAACGCAGATTTTTTTCCCTGAAATTTTGCCCCCAGTGGCAGAAGCTTATTGCAAAGATTGCACAGCCACTAAGTAACCTATGTAAACACTGATAGTGTGATTTTACTGTGGACACTACTCTGTGCAACACTCATTATTTTCATCATGATATATTTAGGAAAAGATGCTGTTTGTTGCCTCTTTAAAGATACTGAATTGGTGACTCTAATCTTGAAACTGTGCTGATTGTATAGATCTTCTGTGTGTGAAGCCTCCATGTTTTCACTGACATGATGGAGACTGTCAGAGACACTGGACTGGTGGGCGGAGTCATACAAGGGATTTTTTTTAGTTGTTTTAATTATTATTTTTATTTTATATATAAATATGTATTTTTACTTTCTTTATGTATCTGTATTTGTGTCTGTTTGTGTGTTTATGCTGCATCTGAATATTTGGCTCAGTACAGGATTATTTTATTTTATTTACCAGAAAAAGATCCTGACCTTCATCAGTCATGTGAACAAACAGCTTGGGGGGTGTGTGTGTGTGTGTGTGTGTGTGTGTGTGTGTGTGTGTGTGTGTGTGTGTGTGTGTGTGTGTGTGTGTGTGTGTGCATGCGCGCGTGTGTGTGTGTTACATAAGTCTCTGAGCTCTTCCCGGACACTCTGCTGCTGGTTGAACACAGTTCACAGTTAGTTTACTGTAACTGGATATTATTTCCTGTCATGACTGATAAACGAGAACTAAGGACACACACAAACACCCACACCCACACACACACACACACAGACACACACAGACACACACACACACACACACACACAGACACACACCCACACACACACACACACACACACACACACACACACACACACATACACACACACATACACACACAGATGTGGGCATCCTGCACGTTATTAAATTAATCCAGCTTCAGTTTCAACAGATTTTTTTCCACAAAAGACAAAATCCCAAACTATCAGTGACGTCTGAGCAGATTCCAGCTTCCAGGAACAGAAGAGCAGAAACAGACGACACCTGAAGATTTCCAGGTAGCAAGAAGCTTCCTGACATCGAGCCAACATCAAGTTATGTGCTGCACAAACACAATAAACCATGCTGACCTACATTATTCTCTTAACACACTGATTCCTGCACGAGCTCACATCTTTAGAGACAAGCAGGACTTTTTTACTACGATGCATCCAACAGGGTTTCTATCAAATCTGAAGTATTTAAAACATGAATGTCTTTACCGTATATCAAACCTCAGTTAGTGACACCATGTGATGAATTAAGTATTATTGAAATTTCCCAAAAATGTTATTTATATATCTCAAAAAACGTTAACAAAATGTCAAAAAAAATGGCTGAAAAAATATTATAAAAATATCAGAAAAGTGTTGTTGAAATGTCCAAAAATAGTATTGAAATTATTGAATTATTGAGGTGTGTGTCCTCTGGTGCGTCTCCTCGGGTGTGTGTCCTCAGGTGTGTGTCCTCGGGTGTGTGTCCTCTGGTGTGTGTCCTGTCCTTGAGATTCCCCCGGAGCTGGACCAGAGTCCACATGCGGCAGCTTCACCTGACCAGGTCATCACACACCTGTGATCATATAAAGGAAACTCTCCACACAGCTCTGATAAATCCTGAGCTGCTGATTGGCTGCTGCAGGATCCAATCAATAAGTGATAACAGAACGGCCTGATGGGAAACAGAGTGGAGGAACTTTGTGATAAAAAGTGTTTCCATGTTCAGAGCAGAGGGTTACATAATGATTACACAATCCTACCAGTGAAGGAAAGTAACCGAGTATTTACTCAAGTACTGTGCTTAATACAGTTTGAAGGTGTTTGTACTTTACTTCAGTATTTCCATTCTCTGCCATTATATACATTGTACTGGAGATTAATTATGAATTCATCAGTCAAATGAAATAACTAATTAAAATGAGCGCCAGCGTTACCAGCTGCAACATTAAACCAACCAAACACATAAATGCATCAATAAAAATATTCAGCACAGGCTGTTTTCACAAATTTTAACATGTACATATTCCACGTGTTTTGAAAGGCTGCGATCACATGACCAACGCACTGCAGTAAACAAGGAAGCAGTCAGTAAGGAGGCAGGTCGGGGACTTTCGCCTGGAGTCACGTGTTCAGTGAGCTTTCTTTTAAAGTACGTCCTCACCATGTTGCTTTTCCTAAACCTAACCTCTGTAATTATGGAACTGCACGTTAAGGACGTGACGTCATTCGTGGGGCACAGATTTGTAGGATACCAAACAAACCGTTCTGTGGGGACTGACTCGCTCTTGGAGTCAGCCTCAAGTGGACTTTAGAGGAACTGCAGTTTTTGGCTTCATGTTACAGCCCCTGATGTCACTCATTGTTTTTTTGACTCCCATTTTGAAGCCCAGAGCTCGACATCTCGGCCGTCACCATCTTAAGTTTTTGGAGCCAGAAGTGACCATATTTGGGCAAGAGTCTGTCACTCAAAGAGGCCCCGCCCTTAATTATGCGTAAGGAACATTAAAATTAGCTAAAGAGACCAAAACAGTTTTTTGTACGAGCCTGTAAACATGTGGGGTCTGTGGGGATCAGGATGTTCTCATATGTTTTCCTACAAAAAGCATTGCACCCAAATTCGTACATTTCCCACGTATTTTGAAAGGGCTGCGACCAATGTAGCAGTAAACAAGGAAGCAGTCCTGAGGGCTTACAAGGCCGCAGGTTGGGGTTTTGGATTGGTCAGAATTTATTTTTTTTAACCCAGAACTTCTCAAGGGACTTTCCCCCGGAGTCGCGTGTTCGTGTCCATGTAAACGATGAGTCTTATTAAGGTTCATCGTCATCATGTTTCCTTTCCTAACCCTAACCTCCGTAACATTATGTTAATGACGTAACTTTGCATTAAGGACATAACGTAATTCGTGGTATGGGTGTAAATCACCAGAGGCCCAATACTTTCGTCACAATATTATTGCAATTTCAAACGTGTTGCGATGAAATATATTATGATTTATTACATGTTTTGAAAATAAAAATGTTGTCCCCAAAGGAAAACTTTGTCACCATCTGTTTTATCTGATAAGATAAAGTTTTCAGTCTGTTCATCTGAAGTTTATTCTGAAGTTTAATTTGTATTATTAATAATTCATATAATAAAAAATACTATCTATCGTTCTGCAGGATGAGTCTGTTTACGTGAAACCTTTTTTTGTTTCATTCGTTTTTACTGAACTACTTATTGAAAACAGTGCTGGAGTCAGTGTGTGCTAAATTCACTTCACACACTCTCAGCTGTGTGTGTGTGTGTGTGTGTGTGTGTGTGTGTGTGTGTGTGTGTCTGTGTGTGTGTAGTAATACAGAGTCGGGGGTTGGCGAGGAAAACGTTGGCGCCACAAATGAGCATCGTGCTCTCTGAGAGGAAACTGAGGCTGCAGTTTTCCTCGAAGGTAATTTGGGTGTTTAACTCCCCCATGACTCACACACACACACACACACACACACACACACACACACACACGGTCAGCTGACTCTAAAGAGGTCACAACTGTTTCTTTCTGTTTCACTCGGCCTGCAGATTGTCCCATTACTGTGTGTGTGTGTGTGTGTGTGTGTGTGTGTGTGTGTGTGTGTGTGTGTGTGTGTGTGTGCGTGCACCAGCTGACTTCCACAGAAACAGGAGCAGCGTCCTCCTCCTGCAGGAGAAGAAAAGTTTCATTCAGCCTCACGTCAAACAGAAAACACAAAACTTGGTCCAGTTTGCTTCAAATCTTCAGTAAAAACTAAAATGATGTTTAATTTCTTTAGTTTTTGAACAACAACAGTAACTCAGATTCAGATTCAGATTCTGTCACAATATCAATAGTTCAACTAAATCAAATCTAGCACTAATTACACATTTAAACAAGTGTCCCCTGGGATCTATATATATAAATCACCTCTGATCATCAGGCTGTAACCTGTGACAGGCTGTTAGGAGACAGTCACATATATGGAGTTTAGTCACGCAGGTTTCCATCAGCAAAGGTTTGTGACAGAATCAGAGAGGAGAGGGAGAGACGCTGTGCTGCTGCCAGAGGAGCCGCTGAATGAGTTCCCTCTGAGCGCTAAGAGAAGGAAAACATTCAGGACGCCACACTTTATTCCACACTGCTGAAGCTGCTCCTCTTTCTGGAGCCACCGAGGAGTCACTGATCATTTTGCTCTCAGCCATGCTTGATGTTGCCGTGGGTAACGGTATGACGTCAATATGTCAACAAGTCCAAATATTGTGAGTATCATGATGTGAGTTTTACATGTCATATTGAAAATAATACACATATTTTCGTGAATGAAATGATATGACACACCTCTAGTGGTCCTTCACTGGAAGCAATAAGGTCGGTCCAGAGGGCGGAGTTTTGTTTCCACTCTGACCCTGCTGACACATCACACATCTCAGGATGATCTTGGAGGTTTTTGTCTCGGCGGCTGCGAACATTCACCCTCCCCTAGAAGTGAAAAAAGATGCTAGCACTCAAAAAACCCACCACGTGGACGCGGCCCTGTGTCTCCTGTTAGTCACATTCTGCTCAGATATGTAAAGACTGAAGAATGTGCAAATTAACAGATTCAATATGACAACAAATAATTCTTTAGGAAAATATTGATATGTAGTCATATGGAGTGAGGCCTGATGTCGACTACAACTCCCAGGGTGCATTTCACTCACTCACATAGATAGAGCTGTGACTCTACACATTGAACTTTTTAGAAAAATCCATCAGTTTAAATCTGTTCACTGTTTCATTCTGGCCTCTTCTCCATGGCAACAGCAGCTGAGGCTCATGGGTAATGTAGTGTTTATAGAGCAGCTGTTGAACTCATGTGCTGTTGATCAGATCAAAGACCTGTGAGATGTTTACGGGTATAAATGTGGTTTATTGATGAGCTTTAAAGTGGAGCTCTCGTTCTCTACACTGCACGTCAGGTTTTAACTTGTTGCTGAGGGAGAAGTCAGAGTCACCACACCCTCGGCACCAAACAGGCCGTGTATTGACCCTGTGACATCTGAGCCGGGTGGTGTTTCCTCGCAGGAAAAAAAAACAAAAACGCTCATCTGTTTCCCGCGGGAACCTGAACGCAGCGGCAGCCTCCTCTCACAGTTTCCTGACCGATGACGTCGACTCGCGGCCCTCTGAGATCAGCCAGCAGGTCACAAATGCCCCCAACCCTCAGTTACTGTATCTGCACCCAGCCAGGGAGCGTGTGCTCTCCCTCTCTGCCTGCTTTGTTTTTTATTCCAGGCTGTGTTCTGACTCACCGCTGACATTAAACGTTGCCTCAAATACGCCTCAACACGAAGCAAAAGCTGCCATTGTCTTCCAGGGAATCCCCCCCCACCCTCCCCGCGTGCTCACACACACACACACACACACACACACACACTGCAGCATCGTGACTGCTGCCTTTGTTTTCAGCGACTCTCTGCAGTCCATATAAGGAAAAACAGCTTCTGATGAGACTCAGTGTTTCTGTGCTGATTAGTGCACACATCTGTACATGCACACACACACACACACACACACACACACACACAGATGCAGACAGATGTTCAGTGTTAATCCCAGCAGTATATTGTAAACAAAGTGATGCATTCAGTGAACTTCTGTTGTGCAGTAAACTACAGACAGAAAACAGCTGAACAGTCACTCAGTGTTTGAATCACAGCGCAGCTTTCAGGGGAGCATCATCATTTTAGTGTGAAGGATCCAGACTGCCTGAGGTGAGGCTGGTTTTATTCGATGCTCGTGCCCTCGCACGTTATCAAACTAACAGACTGTGTAAAGCTGCTGCTGTATGAAATGTTTCGCTCATCGGAGCGTTCACCTGTTAGCCAGAGGACTCCGAACACAACGCAGGGTGGGTCATGTGTAATGACATCGCCCCTGCATATTGATGTCGCTGTTCATTAGACACAAATAATAAGAAATTGTTCAGTACATAAACAAGTGTGTTTTAAATGGTAAATGGACCTGCACTTGTACAGCGCCTTCCTGACGTAAAGTGCATTGTACCCTATGAGTTTCACACACACACACACACACACACACACACACACACACACCTACGACTGTGGGTTTTTATTCTTTAAACCACACCCTACAGGAGCAATTTGGGTTCAGTATCTTGCTCAGGATACTTCAACATGCAGGCTGGAGGGGCCGGGGATCAAACTGCTGATCTTCTGATTGATGGACGACCTGCTCTACCTCTGAGCCACAGCCGTCCCAATATTAACCCTGTTTTTTAATTTCAGGAACCAGAATTATACAGAAAAAATATATATTCAAAGAGAAAAAAAGAGATTGTAGAGCTCCCTGAATCACTGATGCTCAACCTGAGCTCATGGGCCAAATGTGTATATATATGTATATATAAGTTCACGGGTAAAAATGAGCTGCACATGGGAAACAGCAGGAGAGGACAAAAATATATTTCTAATTTTTCGGAATAAAGCCGAGTAGAAGGATGTCCAGTGTATGTCTAATATTCTAACATCTAAATCACTTTTATCAAGCTGCAGTAACTTTTAATTTTGAAAGTCAGTGACACAAGTGTAACCTTTGACCCCGTGGTCACATTGGTCACCGACATGGAGGACTGCAGCCGTCTGTGTAGACAGGAGCTCGATGCCTGTGATCCTCTCATCATGTTATGAAGAGACGGAGTCAGTGTGCTTCACAGCCATGAAGAACATCTGTAATAAAAACATGCAGAAGACAATATCTGATGCTGATGATGCACATGCAGGTATCTGATAACACACTGGGTTTTCTTATTTGATGCAGGATGAGGTCATCGCTCAGAAACATAGTCTGACATCAGCTGAGGAGATGAACTGTATGATGTCACACACACACACACACACACACACACACACACACACACACACACACACTGGCCCTCAGTCAGCTGATGTGTTTACGGGAAGTGTCGATGATCTGTGGGAAACAGAGAGAGGGAGGGAGGGTGAAGCTGCTCGTCATGTGATTGGTGAGTCAGCTGCTGATGACATCACCCCCTCCCCTCACGCTGCCACTGGATTGGATGAGTCAAATAGTGAGCCGTGGCTCGGCCGACCAATCAGAGGAGGAGGCTGAGGATGGAGTGAGAAGGAGGGAGGAGATCACATGATGTCACCGTCAGCTGAGACTGAAAACAATCAAAACAGATTCACCATTTCACAGATTGCACCATGACTCTTTACTGTCTGTAGTCCTGCAGTGACTAAAAAGTAATCTGTTACAAGACCTGCAAAAATGTCACTGAAGCAAAAGTACCTAAGTAAGAAAAGTAAAAGTAGTCAGTCTGCAGAATGGTTCATTTATAAGTGTCAGAGAATATTATTCTGTTTTTATCCCTGACAGCTGAAGAGCTGATGGTGGATACTGTCTGTGTAGTTTAGCAGTACGATCATGTAAACATGTGTTTTTAAGCAAAATGTAACTGAACATTAATAAAGTCAGTGCGATAAAAATAACAATATTTACATATAAAATAGCAGAAAATTCAAATACTAAATATTAAACTGGTCTCTGAGTGCAGTTTTTACTGATCAGCTGCAGCAGGTTTCAGTCGTTACACTCTTCACTCTCTGATCTGATTTCATCATAAAACAGCTGCTGAAATATTAAAAGACAGACGACTGAAGGAAATGTGTGTGATTGCTGACAATCTCCGTCCAGCCTGTTCTCACTCCGGACTCAGACGACCCCACTTTGTCACTCATTACGTCTCCAGTCACAGTGAAGTGTTTCTACAGTCCCAGCTGGACGAGGACATCTAACTGGCCTACTGTCCTTGTCCCAGTACACAAGCACGGGAGGGGAATCCATTTATTGAGCCCAGTATGTGCGACTCCTCTACGATAGGTGGAGATATGCTTGTTAGTATTGGACCTTTTTCCTGTTGACCTATTACGTCACAGACCAAACAATGGACAAACAAGTTAGCTACGGTTAGCTAGCTGCTAACTGCTACCATGGTGGACAACTTTACAGCTCTGTACATTTGGTCCGTCCAAAAAGTCACGGCTCTGGATGTAGATTTCTCCATGTTGTTACCAGCTTCTTCTTCTTCTCTTACACATTTAATGCTATTGGACTTCCGGGTCACAGCCCGGGGCGGAAACTGTGGAGCATGCTCAGAGCGCCTCGGCCAGTTTGGCTCTGACTGACTGTTTACATGCAGGAGTCACATGATCTGGGTGTGTTAGTTCCACTGTGACAAAGTCTGCTTTAATAAATCCATTTTTTCTGACGTCATGGAAACACACTGAGTGATCTCAGAGACTGATGCAGAGAAGTAGCCTTCACATGATGCGCCCCAGTTGACAGCAGCCTGTGACCCGCCTGCAACTTAAGAGTGACAAAGTTTGTACAGGGTGGGGGGGGAGGAGGAGGAGGAGGAGGAGGAGGAGGAGGAGGATGGGTCAAACAAACTCCAGGATTTTTTAACCTAACCAGCTGCTTGTGTTGCCCACACTTCAGGATTATTAAAAAAACAAAGCATTTTACATTTAAGTTTATTTTGAAAAACAGTGTTTGCATGTCACGAGCACAAACTGTGTTCACAAAAACATAAAAGTTTTCTGTGAAGACAGAAGATTGTTTTGAAAAGTCACAACATCTCTAACAAACATAAATTGACACACGCCGTCCCTGCACATCATAACCTGCAGCAGGAGGGAACCCACCGCGTCATAATTGACATGAAGGTTCACTGATGAAGCGGCAGTATTTGACGAGTTGGGATGAGCCGTCAGTCAACACTATGTCCCATCCAGCCGCCCCGTCATGTTGTCACAACAACCTGATGACATCACATGTAAACACATGACAGCCCTGTGAGGAATGGACCGTTAAACTGACTGAACCATCAGAAACAATAAGGTGAGACATAGAAACTGAAACATGCTGATTCACAGGATTACACCCAACAGCATCAGTGTGTGTGTGTGTGTGTGTGTGTGTGTTGTGCTGACTCAGGTGAACTCTCACCTGGATGAAAAGCAGCTTTGGGAAACTCTGCTCTGTTTTGGGAACTTAACTCAAGACCTCAGAGAGATTTGAGTGTTTGAGGTGAAACAGGTGAGTCTGACGTCAGCAGCTTCACAGCAACAACACTGTGGAGCTGCTGACGGTGTCATGTTGCTGCTCAGGGAGTATTGATCTCTACCTGCTGCTGTGACACAGTAATCAATGCTAATGGATGCTAACAGCATCTGCTGCCATTGATTCATCATCATCATCTAGTCTGAGTTGCAGCAGCAACAGAATCATCATCAGATTCAGGCTGATGTCTCTGAGAATGTTTCCTTCTCTCTCAGTTATCTGAGGGACACACACACACACACACACACACACACACACACATGGATCCTTGTGATTGCTCTGAAAGAAGGACTCAGTCCTCGGAGACATTCTGAAGGATCCTTGACATTAGAACAGTCCTTCGTGGGTCGATGATGGAGCGCCCTTGAAATTCGACCGATCCTCCCTCGACTCTGAGAAACATCTGGCATCAAAGATGGACGTAGCTACAAAATTGTGGCCACGGCTGATAAAACTCAAATATAGCGAGTGGACAAAACTGTGTTTGGCTCTACTTCCACTGAGGAGGCTGTAACTGACAGGTGCTGCACAGTAAACTTGTAAATGAATAATATGACTCTTCTGCTGCATGTTGAGTTACATATTTCATGCTTATGCACACAGACTTTCATAAAATGAGACACTGAGACACAGTAATGGACACAACTCAAACTGCTGCACACAGAAACAACACATTTAGGATTATCCATATCAGTCATGTTATTTTCTGAGGATTATTGCTAAGTATTCCTCTCACAAAGTAACCTGCTGTGTCTCTGATGTGACTCTGTGACACTGAGACGTTCTGCAGAGCGGCTGGAGACCAGAAGAGGAGCTGTGATGAGCTGGTGTGTCGCTCAGACTGTTTTCTGTCTGAGGGGAAAGTTTCAGTTTCAGACGGTGAATGTGGCTGATTAGAAGCAGACGGCCGCAGCTGAAGTCTGCAGCTTTTACATTTCTGGCCGACAGCGAGCCCGATCGAGCCAGGACACCACGGTCAGCACACACACAAACTCTGTGACCTGGGTTCAGACTGCTGCTGTGTGGTGAAGTGTGCAGACTGAAGGAGGAAACCCTGTCTGCAGTCTCGACCCACTGACTGTCTGGGAAAGTCCTGCTGGAGCTGAACTTAAAAACCTACAGCTAAAAACAAGCAGAGCCCTGAAAATTATTTTCCTTTGTGTCCAGACTGAAACAGCTCAAAACCTGTTGGACAGACTGATGAAACGTGGTCCATCAGTCATGCTCTCCTCAGACTGAGTTAAACTGGGATGATCCTCTGACTTTTCATCTCTACTTTGGTTTGTGACCAAATATCTGCAGAACTAACGACATGTCAGGAAAGGGGACTGTATTTAAGTTAAGGGGACTGTATTTAAGTTAAGGCATTTGTTAAGACCCAGCAGCAGGTGGAACTGCAGGTACAGACATCAGAGCAGGTGATGATGAGCTGGTATAAATACTGTGGGCTGATTGGGGAATGAGGAACAGGTGAGCAGACTGCTGTGAGGGTATGTGCTGTAACAACGGAGACACACATGGAGGCGAAAGGAGCGACGTTCCCTTCAGGCTCAGCTGCGCTCAGTTTACTGCTGATTAGTTAAGAATCAGAATCAGGTCTATCACCCAGTGTCATCGAGTTGTTGCTGCGGTGCAGTAACCACAGACAGAGTAAAGACACAGTACAGCAACTGTCAAAACACATAAATAGAAAATTTACATCAAAAACATAAAATACATCTGTTTAAAAATAAAAAAAATGACACAATGTTTGCAACAAAGAGGATTAAATATACTTAAGTTTACAATATTAACTATAAATAATCTGTGCAATGTGCAGACATATAAATCAAGAAGAGCAGGAATGAGGCCTCACTGGAATCCAGTTTTAGTCATGAAATAAAGTGAAATTGTTTCTAACACGTGTTTCTAACGATGATGTTGACTGTGCCCACTTAATGTGCAATAATATATTTTCATTGCTTTTAGATTTGGACAGAGAACATTCAGCCTTAGTAACAGAAACATGTTTTCATGTTTTTCATTTATTCTAATTGACGCATCCCATAATAATTATGAACCACAGCCTCATGCTGGTCTGATTAGACACAACAGGATGACTTTTCCAACAGCTGCTCTGAATAAACTGCTGCTGCACTGTGAAACATTCACACTGCAGGTCCACCATCACACAGCAGACTGTGCATCAGTCTGTCAACAGCAGCATTTGAAATGAACCTTTTGAGATTTAGGCTGCATTCATACGACAATGATCTCAACCGAGGACGGTGAACTTTTTGGCTGTTCATTTACACGACAGCGAAGTTTTGGTGCCTGAAAATGCAAAGTTCTAAAAACAGGTCTTTTGGAGACGGCTCCATCTCTGTTTTCACATAAACTGGCGATATGCAGTTTCCCTGAATATGGAGACTTTTCCCACATGCAGATTACGTTCCAGTCAAAAGCAGCATGTCTATTTATCTGATTGATTTCAGTTTGTTCACGTTCATGCTGACTCATCTTTACATACTAAAGTTTGTTTAACAGTTCCACAAGGTTCTGTGCTTGGACCAATTCTGTCCACCTTATTTATGCTTCCCTGAAGTGACATCATGAGATCACTCTGTAAACCTCCATTGTTATGCAGATGATACACAATTATATATATTGATAAAGCCAGAAGAAACAGAGCCGTTAACTAAACTTCAAAGTTTCATTCTCATTAAAAACTATTACAAAAAGTTTCATTTTCATTGAAACCTATTACAAAAAGTTTCATTCTTATTAAAGTGTTACAAAAAGTTTCATTCTCATTAAAAACTGGTACAAAAAGATTCATTCTCATTGAAAACTATTACAAATTACAACAGAAATAACACAACAAAACAACAAAATACATTTTGGGTGACTGAGTTTGATGTTTGTGTGTTAGTGGTGTTAGTGTGTGCTTACAGTCTCAGGCTGGGACTTTAACAGAGTCAGTTCTCAGTGTGTTATTTACGATGAAGAGACGCTCCCCACAGTCTGTTCCCAGGCCTCTCTCTCCTCAGTTTCTCTCAGTGTCTCTTCCTTCTTTCTCACAGTCCCCCCTCCACCCTCCGCCCTGTCATGTGATACTGGGCACCCTGCCGGCTCTCACAACACACACACACACACACACACACACACACAGTGTTGAGTTTCTCTGCTGCAGCTTGTTTGTTGTGTGAAGATCAAGCTGACTGCTGAGAAACACACACACACACACACACACTCATTATACTGAGAGGACAAAGAGTACTGACTGTAGCAGTAACAGCAGCAGTATTTGCAGTAACAATAATCATGATCCACAAAACATATTTATTTCACTGCGGAGTGCTGTGCAGTATAAAGCCTCGTATGGTTCTGTATCCCATGGAGAGAGACTCTCACTGCAGCCTGTTCTATTTTGTTGTGAAAATGTGGGCGTGCAGCCTCGTTCTGTGGACGATAAACCAGGTGCAGACTTCCATCTGTGTCACCACTGATGAGGAAATACAGCGAGTGCTGGACGGAGCAGTGAGTGACAACAACCTCAAACAACACACGACCTTTTCATCTCCATAACCTGGTGGTTCTTGTGCCTGAACAATCACATATCAACCAAAGTGTTGGTGAAATGTTGAATGTTTACATGTCTACTACATAATAAGGTAAAAATGTTTGATATCTGTGGTTTGCAGAAACAAACAGTTTGAACATTTGTTCTGTTGGTTTGGTTGAGCAGCTACAGGAAGACTGCTCAGACGTACTCACATACAGTCATGGAAAAAATTATTAGACCACCCTTGTTTTCTTCAATTTCTTGTTAATTTTAATGCCTGGCTCAACTAAAGGTACATTTGTTTGGACAATTATAATGATAACAACAAAAATAGCTCATGAGAGTTTAATTTAAGAACTAAGAACTATTCATTTTCCATGGTTTTCTTGATAATAACCAAAATTACTTAAATTCTTACATCAATAGCTATGGCATTGTACCGCCAAAAACACTACTTTTAAGCATTCCATGTTTTCTTTTCTGTTTGCTTTAAACACATGATACACACAAGAGTTAATACTTGATTACATAACCATTGTTTTTGATGACTGCAGCCATGCGTCTTGGCATGCTCCGCCAGCTTCTGACATTGTTCTGCTGTCACAGCAGCCCATTCCTGTTGGACAAATTCAAACAAATTTTCTTTGTTTTTGGGCTTGTGGTTCTCCATTTTGAGTTTGATGATTTTCCACAGGTTTTCAATTGGATTAAGATCTGGTGATTGAGCAGGCCAAGGCATGGTGCGAATGTTGTGGTTCTCCATCCAGGCTTTAACTGACCTTGCCGTGTGGCAAGGGGCATTGTCTTGTTGGAAAATCCAGTCATTCGAGGCAGGAAAGAGTTTTCCAGCTGATGAAAGAAGACTGTTTTCAAGGGTAGTCCTGTACATGACCTGGTTCATTCGGCCTTCACACAATTGCATTTGCCCTGTTCCACTCAGACTGAAACAACCCAGATCATGACTGATCCACCCCCATGTTTTACTGTAGGGGCAAGACAGTCTGGGTTGTAAGCTTCTCCAGGCTTCCTCCTAACCAGTAAGTTGGCTGGAGTGGGCATCAATTCAAAATTGGATTCATCACTGAAGAGAACCTTAGCCCAATCATCAACAGTCCAATCCTTGTGGTCTCGAGCAAAGAGTAACCGGGCCTTCCTCTGCCTTTCATTGATGAAGGGCTTCTTGCGTGCTCTGTGTGACTTCAAACCAGCTTCAACAAGTCGGTTTCGAACTGTCCTTGCCGAACAAGTCACATTTCTCGACAGTGCCCACTCATTTTTAAGGTCCCTGGAGGTCTGACGACGATTCCTGACACAGGAACGGATGAGTGCACGGTCATCTCGTGGGGTAGAAAGACGTTTCCAGCCACGGCCAGGTAGCAATTTGGTAGTGCCATGTTCAGCTTGTTTTTTTTTGTTGTAATGAACGGCTGTCTTGGAGATCTTCAGTTTTTTCGCTACCTGTCTCTCACTCATGCCAATTTCCAGCAGTGCCAAGATGGCTGCCTTTGTGGCTTCACATAATTCTTTTGTTTTAGGCATTATGTGAGAGCTGACAACTTCTGAGTTGTGCTACGGCTTGAATGTAAGCAGGAAACCACTCTAGGCCTTTGCATGTGCAGTGCTGCTTGTGACATGAAATGGCCTCTTATATACCCTGGGAATCAATTAAGCTTAAAATGTCAAATAGGACATAAAGTATTATGTGACCAGCTGCATTTTTTGTTGTGTTCATTGTATTATACGTTTAGTGGTACCAGATATTAGAATGAACAAGAAATTGAAGACAACAAGGGTGGTCTAATAATTTTTTCCATGACTGTAGATGGCTCCACCAGTCCAAAGACTGTGCGCTCTCTGGCCTCAGTCACAGTTTGTCTGCCCAAACTGCCCCAGACTTGCCCCAGACTTCCACACAGTGAGTCAAATATGGCAGTACAAGTGATGAATCCAGGATGTGCAGTGATTTATGTGTTTTGTCTTTGCCAGCTTTGTTTTCACATCATCCATCTGAGGTTTCCAGCAGATTTAGTGTCATAAACTCTTTACACATCAACATTATCAATCATTTTCTGTACTTCTGTGTCGGTGCTGCAGTTTTCTGAACACTGTACATTTAATTTGGTTCAGATTTAAAGACAATTTATTTGTTTCTGCTAAACCATTGTTGTAACTGACTCATTTCTGTTGTGACCTCCAAAAGCTGCTGCGGAAATTTTCCCCAGAAGGAAAAGCACCGGTGTTGTCTGTGAATAAGACTAAGACTTAAATTTTAATTTTCTGGACACCGTACATACATAATGTATGTACAGAATGAACAGTTTGGGACCTAATACTGACCCCTGTGGGACCCCAACAGTTATGTTTAGCTATGATAATATGTAATCATCTGTATGCACAAACTGCTGCCTGTGTGAACCTTTTACCCAATCCAACACAACCTCTGATACCATGTCTCACATTGGTTTATGGTGTCAAATGTTTGCTTGTTTTTTATATATCTATAAAAACTCCTGCTACATAATTCTTGTTGTCAATACAACCAGTAATTTCTTCTGTAAATTCCATTAAACAGTTAATTAAAGTCCAGCTGAAACCATCAGAGACAGACTTCAGTGAAACAGTTTAACATGCGGTAAACAGAGCAGAGATCCAATCAGTCAGAGGAAGTGGCAGCCCTGTGTGTGTGTGTGTGTGTGTGTGTGTGTGTGTGTGTGTGTGTGTGTGTGTTGTGTGTGTCTTCAGGTAAGATAAGGTTCAGGTGTGTGTGTTTCTGTTACATTAACTGTGTGTGTTCTGCGGTGGCAGCCTGAAGGAAGGAGGTCAAACATCTTCTGTCTCTGGTGAATTAATAAAGTCACTCTTATCTTGTTTGATGCGTCAGTTTGAGTCAGTTAAGTGTTTTGTCTGTTGACGTCCTGAAGCTGTTCGTCCTCCGTGTTTTTATTCAGCAGATGGCAGAGACCAAACCAAACCCACATTTAATGAGATAATGGATAAAATAGCCTCAAACACAAGACGCTGTGTGCAGATCACTGAGCTGACGGCTGACAGGTCAAAGTGTTTTCATCAGTAAATATAGTAACATTATCAATAAATTATCAATAGTATAAATAGTCAGTTATGTCAGTGGTTTCTTTTTTTCTTTCTTGCATTTGTGTGATTTTTCTAAGTATTTGTGGTGTAGTAGATTCAGCATGTGATAGTTTTAATGAGCAGACAGCTGTGCGCTGATAATTAAGCAGATCACAACCACCTGAGTAATGAGTGTGTGTGTGTGTGTGTGTGTGTGTGTGTGTGTGTACTCAGCAGGGCTGAAAATCAGATTTTGGGCATCAAAGCTCCACTTAGAAATACTGCAGATTAATCGAAGCTTTGACAGGAAAGGTGCAGGGAGATGCACCTAAAATAATGTGACAATCAACTGCAGCTAAAAAAAGATATTTATATCTTTTTCAAGACGTCTAAAAGGGCTCATTCATGGTCAGTGTCAGACACACACTTTCCTTCAGGCTTACAGGCACAGACAAAATGGAGCAGCACTACCAGAGATCATGGAGGCAGTGAAACGTAGTCCAAGCAAGATACGACTGTAAGAGACGACAAAGACATTTAAAAAAGTTGCGAATCAGAGCGAAGTTGTCATATAGTGAAAAGAATTCTCCACAGCCTCCGTTTAAAGGTGCAATATAACGACCTCCTCCACCCTCGCCTCGTTTGTTGTTGTCAGAAAATTCTGGCTCCACCTTCTGGTGCCATCTATTGGCTGCGTCTGCGCCAACATGAAGGACGCATGGGAGTGTGAGGGCAGCGGCGTTCACAACATTTATAACACAACATTTGTAAGTAAATGGAGAATAAAGAAGCCTTAAGCTGTTACTCATAGTTTTCAGGTGATCTGCCGACCTCGTTGTGTGTGTGACATACTTTTCCTTTGGTGAATCTGCCCCTCAGCCTTTGGGGGCCGCCTTTGTAAATTCTGAGACAAGGAGGGGGAGGAGGTGTTAGTGTCCTCCTGCAGATCAGATGTGAAACTGATGTGAAACCTGCAGGATGAGTTGAGGATCAGGACGAACCTGTAGGACGAGAGGACACACACACACACACACACACACACACACAGATAAATAAAAGCAGAGAAGGATGGAGACGACTGCCTGAGGCTCCAACAGTAACGGGGTCTTAGACAGGATGTGAGAGTACGGCAGCCTGCAGGGCTCATTTTCTTCCTGCTGCAGTTACCTGACAGAGTGACTAATCATGTGTTCATAGAGCGGCGTGTGCTGCAGGGTGTTTACATGAAAATATAAATCACAACTGTTGTTCAGGTTTTAACTTGAATCTTCCTCCAGTTATTCTGCATAAGTACTTTTATTTTGAAAGAGCAAACTACAGTGACATGTCTGCATATAAACATGTTTATACTTACTTTACTTACATTAATGCTATGTTTGTGTGCAGCTTTGACATACTTTAATCACATGTTTCAGACGTTCCACAGGCTGCAGGTAAAACACAGCCAGAACCTTTTCAAGTCTTTGAGTCTGATTTAACTGAAATTCCTGTTTGTTTTATTTAAGTTGTTGATCTTCATCAGTTATCTTTTTGATTTAACTGCACTCCATACTTTGGACAATAAAGTCTCCACTTAAAAACAAACCAACTAACTAAACTCAACACTTGGCTTTGTGCCGTGCTGCTGTGACGGCCTGCTGACAGTCCAGACTTCACCACACTTGCAGATCTGCGGACTTTGCGGGAGCTTTCCTGGGAAGTCAGTGAGTGCAGATACCATTCTCCAGAAACACACTACCTCAGGGCAATTCCAATACATGTGCAGTCTGAACCTCTCTAAACAAACTCACCAGCTGATTTAAACCAGTAGAAACACACAATAAATCAGTTTCACGTTACACATCAGTGGAACTCAGACACTGCACATTGCACTGAAGCGTCTTACTATGGTGGCTAATGTGAACACATGAATGTCTCTATCTAGAGCCAGTGTTTGGTTTGTCTGTTCTGGGCTACTGTAGAAACATGGCGGTGCAACATGGTGATCTGTGTAGACGAGGACCTGCTGCCTGTGTAGATGTAGACGTCTCATTGTGAGGGGACGAGAACACGACCATTCTGATTTTCATCTGATTAAAGAAGACACAGTGATTAGATTAAATTCCATCTCTGCCTGTATTTCCCCCTGAATCTGACCCACTGGAGCTTTAAACAAACGCCTGATACAAACTGCTGAGGATGTTTTATTTACCCACGTCTGAAACAAGAACCAGATGCAGACAAAACTCTGAACGTCTCACTGATCTTTCATTTATTGACACCTAAAATCTCCCGTGTTGAGCTGTTACACTTTGTTTCTCGTGAAGTCTTCGAAGGTGGAAGCTCACAGCTCTGCGTTCTGAAGATCCGTCGGCTCGTTTGTGTGCAGGAGAAAAATGTCAAAGCGTGTTGACTGTGTGACTCACTGCGCTGCGCTCCAGCAGCACGTTTATGTCATCAGAGTTAGTGTTTAACAAACTGTGTTAAGCTCTGTCCTGATTATCAGCCTGTAAAGTGCTGGTTTACTCTCAACGTCTTCAAACACAGAGCACACCTGAACAATTCACTCCTTCATTTTCAGGTCAAACAAACCTGCACCTGACTTTGATCATTAGGGTCATCAGCATCTGTCTGCAGCTGCAGTCACACACACAGTGAGTGTGTGTCGGTGAGCAGCAGCCGTGAAGCGTCCTGCAGGTAATCCAGCGTCCCTCCCTCTGCAGACAACATGCAAATCTCACCTTTTGTGTTTGAGGCCTGCAGGGAGTCAGTGTCTGAATCAGAGGAGGGAGGCAGGGCAGGATTTGCATACAAGCCCCCCCCCCCCCCCACACACACACACACACGCACACACACACTCAGCCTCAGGCGGATTCAAACTGATCTGCTGGTTGTGCATTTGTGCATCTGTGGCATCCTGAGCTCTCAGCTTCATTAGTTTTCTTATTCTGTGTTTTTATATTTCAGGTTTTTCAGAATCAGATTAAATGTGAAAGAATTTGACTTCAGTTTTTTGAGCAGCTGAAACAAGGTCAGACATTTAACTGTTGTTTATAGACAGAAATATCAACACATATTAAAAACTGTATTCTGTGTAAACGGGTGTTTCCAACCATCTGAGTGACGTGTGTGACATCAGCACGTTTGTGTTGTCGTCACTGTATTTCACTATCATTTTATTTCATTTTGTTTTCCTGGCAGTAATAACCTGGTGACATCACCACAGCAGCAGCTCTGATTGGCTGACTGTGAGCGAGCAACTTTGAGTTTGTTTCCCACCACACACACTGCATCATGGGAACTGAGACGGAGAGGTTCCCAGTGTGTGTGTGTGTGTGTGTGTGTGTGTGTGTGTGTGTGTGTGTGCTGGAGGTCAGGCTGTGGTGAACTGGGATGATGGTAAACTGGTTTCCCGTGGAAACGTTAGAGTTCATGTGAAAGCAGTGAGAGAGTGAACAGAATCATTCTGGAGGTTTCAGCTCTTCTTAGTGTAGATTACATTTTGAGAGTAACTTGCCCAACACTGTCTATAAATATACGTGAGGATCTTTAAAGTACAGTTTATTTGGGGTTTGAGCAGCAGGTCTGAACCTGATGTTCATGGCGACCCGGAAAAATCAGAGAGGCGAGGAGACGCTGAGCACAGGACAGAAAAAAAACCTGTTTGCTACTTAAGATTATGCTTGTTTTTTTTTCTAGTTTCTATCAGATCTGAACTTTTTATCTCCTTGTGGGGTGTTTTAGTTCCCAAACGTCCCACACTTGCTTTTGTTACAGAATGTCTCACACTTGGTTTAGTTTCTGAACGTCCCACGCTGATTTTAGTCCCCGAATCCACCACGTTCGTTTCAGTGCCCAAATGTCCCACATTTTAGTTCCCGAATGTCCAAAATAGTTCCAAACACCTCACTCTCATTTAAGTTTTTGAACGCCTCATGCTCATTTTAGTTCCTGGTTGCCACACGTACATTGTCGTTCCTGAACAGCCCACGTTCATTTTTCTTTCTGAATGCCACACACTCATTTCAGCTCTTGAACGCCCTGCACTGATTTCAGGCTCTGAATGCTCCGTTCTTCCTCACGTCCTGAGTGGCCCAAGTTTTAGTTCTTGAATTCCCCCATGCTCATGTTAGGCCCCTAATGCCCCATGTTTGTTTTAGTTCAAAACTCCCTGTGCTCATTTTAATTCTTGAACGCAACCCCACTCATTTTAGTTCCTGAATTCGCCGGCTGGTTTTAGTGCCCAAACGCCCCACACTCATGTAAGTTCTTAAACACCCTGTGTTTATGCTCCGTGCTCTTCAGTATCCTCAGTATTTATTTCCCTAATACCACACTTATTCTAGCTCCTGAATTCTTTGTGCTGG
Source organism: Epinephelus cyanopodus (assembly GCA_026686955.1). NCBI lineage: Eukaryota > Metazoa > Chordata > Actinopteri > Perciformes > Serranidae > Epinephelus > Epinephelus cyanopodus. The sequence continues at coordinate 1,157,914 of CM048920.1, forward strand.
TTTCAGTTCCCAAACACTCCACGAGAAGTGTGTTTATTTCACCCTCTTTTTAGTTTTTATGAAACAAACAGGAGGAAACAGTGACTTTATTGGGGACTATTTACAGTGGCGGATTAATCTACATTTGGTGCTGTAGTGAGTGTAAAGAGTGTTTGTTGTGTTTCAGCCAATAAGGCCGAGTCATGAAGGTTTGTGCTCTCTTTTCCCTCCTCAGCTTCTTTTAGCATCTCTGCCCAAATTAGGATTTTCTTTCACATGCACACGCACACGCACACATGCACACACACACACACAATCAGCTGATCTTCACATCTCATCTCAGAAAAACATTCAGAGGAGTAAAAGATGGAATCAGCTAAAATGAAGAAGAGGCAAACAGAGAGGAAGAGGAGCTGGATGAAGATCTAAAGAGGAGGCGTGTGAAAAGTGCGTGGCAGGATAACACACACACACACACATACACACACACACTCACACATATTATGAAATCAGGTTCAGCTGGCAGCTTCTGTTGAAGATTATTATTAGTCACCAGTACTAGAGAGGAGGAGGAGGCAGGGAGAAGGGCGTTGGAGGAAGATAAGGGGGGAGTAAAGAGAGGATCTGAAGAGGAGGAGGAGAAAGAGGAGAGAAGGACGTTGGAGGAGGAGGCAGTTAAGGAGTCGTGCCGCATGTTTAAAGCTGAAAGTAAACAGTTAATGAGACAGAAGCTCACACACAAACACACAAGTCTCTTTTCTCACCGTGTCCTCGCAGGGACGTATTTGCTACAAACCAGATCCTTGATGCAGACTGTTGAGGCTGTTAGCTGTAACCAAACCCACATCAAAGAACTAGCAGCGACGAAAGCCAACTGTTGTCGTCGTCTACGTGGCCTCACGTCGCCCTGTGTCAGTTGCATTTGAACACACTACATGGACTACATCCGACGGCCAAGTAGCACGTACGTTCTGCGCCTGCGTGAGAGAGAGCGGAGTGAGAGAGTGGTACATCCTGTCAGCCGAGGGGTTTCCTATCTGTGCAGCCGAGCACCGCAGCACCTCCACGGACTATTACATCCAGACGGTCCCGGTGTTTCCTCCGCAGGCTCCACTTCACTCAGCTGCCTGATAAACCTTGTGTAAACCTTGTTGTTCCTTGTAATCATAGATTCTAAAAATCAACCCTGTCAGTGACTTCTGGTGTCAAACACTGACGAAAAAACCTTTTCACATCAGCACGATACACAGTTATTTGCTGTTATTGTTTAACGGCGCCCGGTGTCTGGGGAAAATGCAGCAGGATTACAATGTAAGTAAAGGGGGCAGAAGTCTGAGTAGTGCGAGCATGAGAAGTGGTGCATGGGTCCAAAAACCACCGACTTTCACTCAGTAGGCCCGTGTTCACATCCTGTAAGACTGTAAAACCAAACCCTGTTCTTTTTTCCTGTTTGTTGTTGAAGGAAAAAAACACGTTATGTGCATCAGTCTACATACTGTGTGAAACAGACTTTGATCCCTGTTTTGTGGCGATTCAGCACGAATACACAAACCGCTCCAGCCTCAGTCAGACTCAGTAGTGTGTCTACAGTCCCAGCTGGACGAGGACATGTAACTGGCCTACTGTCCTTGTCCCAGTACACAAGCACGGGAGGGGAATCCATTTATTGAGCCAAGTATGTGCGACTCCTCTACGATAGGTGGAGATATGCCCCTTTCAGCTTGTTAGTATATTTTCCTGTTGACCTATTACGTCACAGACCAAACAATGGACAAACAAGTTAGCTACGGTTAGCTAGCTGCTAACTGCTACCATGGTGGACAACTTTACAGCTCTGTACATTTGGTCCGTCCAAAAAGTCACGGCTCTGGATGTAGATTTCTCCATGTTGTTACCGGCTGCTTCTTCTCTTACACATTTAATGCTATTGGACTTCCGGGTCAAAGCCCGGGGCGGAAACTGTGGAGCATGCTCAGAGCGCCTCGGCCAGTTTGGCTCTGACTGACTGTATACATGCAGGAGTCACATGATCTGGGTGTGTTAGTCCCACTGTGACACATTCACTGCAGGACCATTTCACTCACACTGACATGTTTACAGGGATTTTAAAAGTCTGCTTTAATAAATCTATTAAATATGGAAACACACTGAGTGATTGTGTTTGTCTGATGATCTTTCTGCTGCAAAGTTTTTCTCTGGAAGTTAAACTGTAACTGAGTTCAGCAGAAACTCTGCAGAATTTATTCTCTCTGAACTCAACCAGAGTGTGTGTGTGTGTGTGTGTGTGTGTGTGTGTGTGTGTGTGTGTGTGTGTGTGTGTGTGTGTGTGTTACAGAGAGGGAGGAAACACTTCCCAGGAATACTCAGAGCTGCTGCTGCTGCTGGTTTGTTGTCATGGATGTGACTGAGAACAACAAGAGGCTCAGATCTGTTCAGTCATCAGCATTCAGGTCACAATCTGAACATGTGATGTCAGGTTTATTTCGGGCGTCCTGACTGGCTGAATGTGGTCACATGGTTCATCAGGAGGGTGCTTCTGTTTTTAGAGCAGTGTGCAGGTTGTTCCAGGATTCCTGCAGACACCATGAAGACTTGTTGCTCTGTCAGAAGAGTCAGATCATCTCTGTTCTCGTGTCTCATTCTGATAACCATGATGGAGGAAATTTAGGTTGATCACAAACCTATGGTGACAACTTATTTACAGATCTGACACTGTTGATCGTTATGAATGCACCATCAGCTGTGCCGTCAGTTTGCCTTTGCAGAGAACCACATCCCTGATTTGTTCTCTTGCTTTTCTTTTTCTGTCCCTGAATTTGTAAAACGTCCTCTATAAGTATAATGTATTGTCATTATTATTGGTGATGCCTCTGTGCCCTGGCCTTACCAAAGTCTGAACAAACTTTTCAATCAGTCCTTGTAGATCTGACTGGAGTGAGGATTCAGTAACAGCCCCTTTTCTCTTCTCAGATTCCCCCAGAAACAGATTTTGGTGCTGAGGTAAAATAACTGAAGGTTTACTTGCATATCTTCTGTGTTTCCAGATCAGGGTAGATGACCGAGGCCTAGTGCACATGGCATTGTGGGTCCTGAGGATGCACACGGGCATCTCTGTAGGTCTCTGGTGGAAGGACTCGTTCGAAGGAGCGTAAACATCAGAAAAATTGTTTGGAAAAATTTGAACTCTGTTTTTAGTCTCATTGTAGCCTGTAGCTCTGGCTGCCTCTCTGTGCACTGCGCTCACGTGTGTGCGCTTGTGCAAGGCTGTGAGACATGGGCACTGCTAGTAGCTAGTAGCTAGCAGATCGTGAGGAGATGTTTGTTGTATGTGACATATGACTTGACTTGTGACTTGCTTGACCTGAGCAATGACTCGACTTGAGTTGCTTGATGCTCACCACAACTAACTTGAGACTTGCTTGTGACTTGCACGTGTGACTTTCTCCCAGACGTTTGGAAAATGTTGGACTGTCGTCAGTATTCTGTGTGAACTGAAGTTGGCATTAGACGTCATCCTGACACTTAATTTTGGTCACCTGATGTCACAACCTAAATTCAAATATTAACGTTAAAGGACGTTGGCAGGCAGCTGGATATGTGTCAGCTCTGTGACGTGTTCACGCCTCTCGTGCAGTGTCAGCTGGGATCAGCTCCGGCCCCCCTGCAACCCTGGAGAGGATAAGCGGTTACAGATAACGGAATGAATGAATGAATGAATGAATGAATGTCATACATTTATCTCAGTGGTCTTTATGATCTGTAAAGCATCTGACTACCTTTGTCCTCTGACATCTATTCAGGTCTAGGAAAACTCCCCAGAAAACCTTTCACCAGAAAAAATGAAGAAGAGAAGATCATTTTCATGTTTCAATTATTTCTCAAGAGAGTTACTGCTTAGTAAATAAAAGTTCAACAGAAAAATAAATAGCATTAAAAAGCAGTTTAATAATTCAAACCATGTCCTTTAATATCAGACTGACAGAAAAACAAACTGATCTAATGTGCAGGAATTTTACTGAAACATGTAAACAAACAGCTTCATAAATAATCAACATGTTCATGATGCAGCGTGTGTGTGTGTGTGTGTGTGTGTGTGTGTGTGTGTGTGTGTGCGTGTGGTGAGAGCATTGCTGTAACTGGAAGTCACATGACTCTGTAGAGAAATCCCCACTTCCTCCTGCTCTGTCCTTATATGGTCACATCTCGGCGGACCAATAGGGCCCCGCCTTCTGCAGGAAAACCGCCGTCGTGACTCCCCTCCTCCCCCGCCACACATACTCACACACCTCCCCCCTCCTCCTCTCCTCACACCTCCTCCTCTCCCTCCTTAGATTCTGTCTGTGTTTTGTGTTTTATTCTAGTTTTGTGGAACAGTTAAAAATAAATTCACTCGTGTTACATAAAGCGTCTGAAATGTTTGTCTCATTGGAATCAGATTTATCTCTGATAAATTCCAGGACGTGTGAAGGCTCATGTGATGCTTTCTGTCAGACTGCAAAGCTCTAAAAGTCAGTGTGGACTCACTCTGTGTTCAGGAAAGAGGAGATGGAGCAGACAGACAGACAGAGACCTGGATTCATGCTCACATAAAAACAAACGGAGCAGAGATTAAAAAATGCAAAATGCTGCAATAAGAAACAGACTCAGTGAATAAAGAAGTCGTACATGAAGCATGTGACTGTATAATGTCACTGTATTTTTGTTTATTGTGACGTTATCTCTGGGAGTATCTTCAAACACCTCGTATCCCTAAAACCTGTACAAACTGAGACAAAGGTCACGTAAGTCTATAAACCAGAATAATAGTAAGTATTTAAAGTGTGTTGTTTTTTCATCTGATTTTACAAAATAAAAACACAAATCTGATTTTTGAGATATACTCAGTTTTATCAGCAGAGTGAGAGGTCGTTGTGATAGATTCACAGCTGCATGTTTTTTCCATCATCATCCTCACTGTGACCTCGTCACATGTCCACGTCTGGTCATGGACTCTCCACGTCCACATGTGGCGTCCAAGGTACCCTGGGTGTGTTGGTTGTTGACGTTCTGGGACGCCGTGTCAACTTCAGCCTGTTACATGCATTGTCTGTTTTCAAAATACACTTGTGAACGCTTGTTGTCCTCTGCGTTTCCCGCTGACGCTGCCAGTCATCATTAGACAGTAACAGTGTCTGGTTGTGTGTTGTGCTGATGTGAAAGCACGAGGAGGGCAGAAGCAGGAGGAGAGTGTGTAACAGTCTGCTTCCTGATGGATTAGTATAGTTTGAGTTTGGCGGTAGAACAAGACAAGCATGTTGCGTGTCTGACGTCACTGACCAATTGGCAGGTTTCAATGGCTCTGTAGTGAGACGGGGTTGTTTTACTGTGTAGTTTTGCACCACACGTAATGTAATGCAATGACGTCATTATAAGAAGACAGCTTTAGCTTTCTGCTGCAAAAAGAATGAATATTCTAGCTGTTATTTTTTAATATTTTAGATCAATATATTCAAAATGATGCAAACAACAATCTACAGCTGCCACTGATGGAGACATTCCATTGTAATTACAGCAAAATACAACTTTTGCACCTCACAATCATGTTCGGCCTCTGCTAACGTTATTAGCACAAGTCTATGGCATTTTACATTGTATAAATTAGCCTAGCAGCTAGCAGAGATTTGCTCTGCTCATATTTCAGCCAGGATAAATCACACACAGTGTGTGGAGGCTTTATTGTCTTCACTATTTATTGTTTCTTATCTGTGAAATTAAAGTAAATCAAAGCTTTGTTTCCACTGAGGGAAATGGTTTCAGCTCACAGAGACACACAGCAGGTCTGTGTCACTGTGACGTGGAGTAACATCTCTGAGGAGCACGTCAGGCTGCGGTCGGTACGGTGTTAATTAAATACAGAAGAATATCCCACTTGACACGCTGGCCTAACATGACATGTAAGATAATGTGAGGTCATGACTCAGTGACACAGAGGACATAAGTCTTTGCTGCACAGAGAATAAATGCTTCAGCTGTTGTAGCTGTGAGTTTAAATGGATTAAAACAGGGTGATGCAAACAAAGATCTCCTGGGTGACACTTGTTTTTAAAGACTTGAAACCAGTCTGATGAAACGACTCATCCTCAGCAGCACGATGCATCTCACTGTTTCCAGTCAGGTTAAAGAGTTGCAGCGTGACGCGTCAGAGATCTTCCACCAAACTCTGACAGGAAGAGTTTTTCTTTGCTGTCCAGTCAGATGAAGGCAGACGAACTGACCCACTGTGAGCACGACCTTGTTTCAGACCACAGAGGTCAGAGCGTGTTGTTTATACGGTGACGTCATCGTCCCTTCAACCTGAGCTCAGAGTGACCTTCAAGTTCACTGTATTTGTAAAGGCGAACATCACAGGGCTTCACACTCTGCGCAGACACAGCGACTGTGTGTGTGAGTGATGGTGAACACACTGATGACGTCTGAGCAGGAAAACCCGACCTCCGACCTCCGACCTCCCACACACTGTAGACAAACTACAGTAACCTCAGCTCTCTCCACTCAGAGTCCTCCTCAGCCGCCCGACAGCCGACCACAGCAGAAACTGAAACTGTCCGACCACAAACGCCCCCACAGTGACGCCTCACTCTCCAACAACCACACAAGCTTCCCTCTAGCGCCACCTTCAGGACAAAGTGTACACGTTGAGTTTCAGGGCTGCTCAGACTGTTTATTCTGTTTATAATGAACGTCACAGTCTTCTCTCATTTTAGAGGAACATGAGGTTAATATTTACATATGCAGATGACACCCTGTCGTCTGTTTTCAAAATACACTTCTGTTTTCACAGGAAATGTACAGTTTGCATATAGTCTCTTTCAAAATAAGAGCACTACGTTGAGCATTGATGTTTTTTTCCTTCATCAACAAAAACACGTGCTTGGGTTTAATATAGAATAAAGAACAGGGCTGTTTGGCTTTACAGTCTTACAGGAAGGGAACACCGGCCTCCTGGGTGAAAGTTGGTGGTTGTTGGACCCATCCACCGCCGCTCCCACCTACCCTACTTGGACTTTCAGCCCTTTGACCTATGTTATTGCCTGATGCTGCCAGGTGCCATCACAGAATAACGTGGACCAGCCGCGTATCATGTCGACGTGAAGGGGCAGCTTTTTTCATCAGTGCCTGACACTGGAAGTCACTGACCAAGCACTGATTTTCAAGGACTTCAGAGGCTGACATGCGTGCAACCTCCGAAGAGAAACCAGTTTATATTTAATAAGAAAGAGCAGAATCAGGACATTTGATTCTTGTTTTTGTTTTGCTGTCTTTCCTGACACAAACTGCGGCCGTGAACTGAACATGCTGTTTGTGTCGCAGCTGAAGCTCCTCAGTGACACAAAACATCAGAGCTGATCTTCATCTTGTGTTTGCTCTTTGTGTCAAAGCTGCAGGACGCTTCTTCCTCTGTGGTGGTTAATGATACACAATGTGTATCTCACACACACACACACACACACACACACACACTGCGCCCACAGACTCTGTCCTGCTGCTGCGAGGTGACGCTCTCTGTTTCCTCTCTGCCACAGTTTGTTCTCAGATTAATGTGACTTCCTCTCTGCAGGCTGCACAGCTCCTGAACACATCGTGAGACATTTACTGACATGTTCCACACACAGTCAGGTGTGTGTCAGGTGTGTGTCAGGTGTGTGTTCACCTGTGAGGCTGCTGCAGTTTCTCCTCCTGACCAGGAACATTTAATGTCTGACCTGAACACTGAACAGAGACCAGAGACCACAGCTTCAGTCACCACCACATCCTGTATATTGTGTGTGTGTGTGTGTGTGTGTGTGTGTGTGTGTGTGTGTGTGTGTGTGTGTGTGTGTGTGTGTGTGTGTGTGTGTGTGAACTCATTGTTACTCACAGACCAGGCAGGGAGATGCTTGTTGTCATGGTAACACTGTGGGATGTCAGCTAAATGAATAAGGGACACAGATTATTAATTCAGTTCAGGTTGAGTCATCATTCATATTTTCATTGACCACGAGTAGCAGCGACTGTAGAAGTGGTAACAGCTGAAGTTACACTAGTGACAGTCATAGTATTGCAATGGGGTTTTTTCAGTTTGCTGCTCTGCATCACACACACACACACATGCACACACTCGATAACACACACCTCCCACACCAGAGCAGGAGTCACTGGCCGTGGCACTGCTGATGTCATCATGGCCGCCCTGGGAACCCCAGTGATGTCATCAACATCAGCGTGATGCATATTGTTTTAAAGTCTTTTAGTCAGGGCAGGACACCCTGTCTGTCTGTCTGTCTGTCTGTCTGTCTGTCTGCACACAGCTGATAGCAGGAATTAGCGAGCAGCTAGTAGCAAGAGGGAAACACAAACCTGACAGACACTGTAAAGATGAGCAACTGGGGAGACAAGGAATTGCGCGCCCTCCTTGTCCTCGCAAACCAAGAGGCCATTAACCGTCAGATGACGGGGACGGTGAAGGACGGGCCGACTTACGAGAGAATCGCCGAAGGACTGACCAGCCGCGGCTTCCCTCCCACGTCACTGTTTACGTCACACGCTGAGCTACACGTTTTGTTACTTGCTCACGTTCTGTATAAACAAAAGTAGGCAGGCGGCATTTTGCTGCACTCCCTGATTTTGTTTTTATACTGCCAATGCTGAAAAAACACTGATTGGGCTTTCCGGCAAATCTGCACAACTCCTGTTTAAAAAGGGCTCCTGTCTACATTTAATGAGTCACACTGGTCTGTTACATCCACCACTCCTTCTGCCCCACTCGGACTTTCACCAGCTAAACTTTCGTCCTTGTCCCAGTGTTTCCTCCTGACGCCGCCAGGCACTGTTAAACTATAACAGCGACCAGCTGTGTATCATGGCGACGTTAAAGGACGTCTCTTTTCGTTGGTCTCTGGCGCTGTAAGTCACCGCCCACGCAACAGATTTGACGACTTCAGAGTGAGACTGGGCTCTCCTGTCAACAGCTCTACAGACGTCTCTGTCTGTAGGGAAAATGATTTCTGGGCGAGTGGCTACTGGGAAAACTGGAAGCGAGGCTGAGCGGCATTCCCGGGGACGTGCTAACACTACAGACTAAATATCAGCATGCCAACGTTGCTTTATTTAATTTCAAAGAGGACTCTACAGAATTCAGTTTAATTCTTTTTCTTAAGTCCAATATCATAAATCAAATTAGCCCCAGAGGGATTTACAGCATACGACAGCCCTCTGTCCTCAGAGCCTCACAGCAGATAAAGACAAACTCCCCCCAGAGAAGAGCAGCTGAGGAGAGGCCCCTCCCCCAGGACGCACAGACCTGTAATAGATGTCGTATGTACAGAAGTCAGGTTTATGATCCCTCCCTGTCGGTCCCAACAGCTGATGTCTTTCTGAGCGTCTGTTGTCCTCAGAGGTCGCGGTGCAGGAAGTTAAAGTTGACCTCTGACCTGTGAGTGTCTGATCAGTGAGGTGAGACGTTCTCACAGTCCGACGTGTCGCTTCTTCGCACCTGCTGCTGCGTTTCAGTCTGTGAAGTCACTCGGGTGGTCGATGTCTGACCTGTCAGCTGCAGAGAGAATCAAAGCCTCAGCCTTCAGTCACCAGCTGTTTATTCACCAGCGTCTGAGTCTATGTTCTGGATCTGATCTGTTGTGATCAGGCAGGATTTCTGTCTGTTGTACCGACTGTAACGGATCATATCAGGGCTGAGATTATAAAATAATATGAATCTTTATAAGTCAGTTACTTGTGCTGCACATGAGAGAACATGTAGATATATGTGTGTGTGTGTGTGTGTGTGTGTGTGTGTGTGTGTGTGTGTGTGTGTGTGTGTGTGTGTGTGTTTCTTGGGTTCCTGCACTTGGAACAAATCATGTCTGCACATTAAAACAACACATAACTCCTGCAGCTTTAATTCAGCTGCTTTCGTCACATGAGACGTCTCTCTTCATGTTTCCAGTACAAACTGTCTTTTTATATCTGCAGGATGAACTTCAGGGAAATACAGGCTGAAAACTGACGACAGAGACCTCTGTGGTTCAGCCCGCTGCCCTTCTTCATCGCCACATCAGTGGTAAACTGCTGGGACAGAGGTGCATTGTGGGAGGTTCGTGTTTCCCAGAAGATCCGCTGGGTGACCAATCAGCAGCAGGGACAGAGAACAGAAGCGGGAACTGGAGCAGCAAAGAATAAGTGCAGCTCTGATGGTCAAAACAGACGCTCCCACAACTGGGAACAACCACTGACCTCTCAGACAGTGAACTCAACACTGGTGGAATGTCACAGAACACATTTACTGTACACACTGAACTGAAATACAGTTATATGGTACTGCAGGTCAGAGTCCTCCACAGATCTGCACCTGCCCGTACCGTGAAGCTCAGCACCAGAACCGACCCATCACTGTGATCGTGGCTGGAGTCCTCAACGGCAGCAGCAACAACTTTTGTTTCAGTATTTTTACACAGTGATACTTCTGTTTGTGGAGCTCAGTCAGACAGTGTGAGTTCTGAGGTGACTGAGGTGTTGGTGAGTGTTTCAGGTGCTGCAGGTCACAAACAGTCAGCTGATGTTGATCATGACGAGATAACGAGAAGCTGTTAGTGAACGTGTTAATGAGCCGTCTCATGATAATCAGCTGAGTGTGTATTGAGGAGCTGAGCTGCGTCACAGGTTCTAAAAGACATGGAGACACTTCAGGAGGAAACATCTTCGGTATGCTGAGAGGTCAGAGCTCTGAAAAACTGTCTGAGGGTTTTATCATAAAGATCATTTTATTATTTATTATCTGGAGCTGACAGACTGTGAGCATTAAACAGTACAAAGAACAAAAATCATCACGGTTAAAATAATAAAAGAAGCTCTTGATGTTTTTACTGAAAGCATGAGTGTTGAAGGTTTTATCAGTTTTTGACTGATTTTTTTGAGACACTTAAATTACATTTTTGATATTTAAGAACATTATGAGTTGTTGTGATTAAAATATATTTAATTCTATTTATTTTTCTATTTTTTTATAATTAAACATTATGGCATTTTGCCATCAGTTAATCTTATTCTCGTTATTTATTTTGTTGTATTTTGAGATGAGGGAAAAACAAATATCGTTTAAAGTGCGTGAATTTTAAGTCATTATTATTATTATTATTATTATAATTATTATTATTATTTAATTTAATTTTACCATTGTGTATTCATTTAAATTTCTTCTTCTATTTTTTTTATCTTTTATTTTAAGGCCTGGACAACTTCAACAACATCAATTTTTTATTATTATTACTATTTTATATGCTATTTTTTTTTCCTTCCTGATTTTAATTTGATTAAGTTACTTACTTAAAATTGATAAAATAAAAAAAAAGATTTTACTATATTTTAGAGAAACACACTGAAGCTTCTCACCTTAAATAAATAAAAACTGTTTCTGTAAATTCATTCAAGTTTAATTAGAGACGAGAGAGAGAGAGAGAGAGAGAGAGAGTGTGTGTGTGTGTGTGTGTGTGTGTGTGTGTGTGTGTGTGTGTGTGTGTGTGTGTGTGTGTGTGTGTGTGTGCAGAGGTGTGAGGAGGAGGAGCAGTGCATTATGGGTGGTGCTTCTGTTAATGGGAGAGTCAGACGCGGCAGCTGCTGGGTTGGAGTCTGAAGTCGTCACAGCGCCTCCTACAGGCTCAATCCACACCTCAACCATGTCAGACAAATTAATTACACCAGGCGAATAGCCTAGTTAGCATGTTGTATATGTGTGAACCTTGTGAGTTATGATACAGTCAGGTTTTATACTTTAGTTTGATGTTGTTGCTATTAAAGCTCCAGTGTGTCAGATTCAGTGTCGTCTGTCAGTGACGATTACAGATTACAGATTACAGATTACAACCAACTGAAACTTCTCCTGGTCAGAATTCCTTCAGTGTCGATTGTTGAGTAGCTGAATTATCATCAGAGCCTCTTCTTCTCAGAAACACACACACACAGCAGGAAACACTCCGAACAAAGACGTTTTACTTTTTTTAATAAATCAGTGTTTTTCTGTTGCTGTTTGCTGCGAGGAGCTGCTGATTATGAACACATGAATGTCTCTGTCTGGAGCCAGTGTTTGGTTTGTCCATTCTGGGCTACTGTAGAAACATGGCGGTGCAACAGTGTGATCTGTGTAGACGAGGACCTGCTGCCTGTGGAGGTAGAAACAGCTCATTCTGAGGGAACCAGAACACGACCATTCTGATGTTCAGCTGATTAAACGCTGAAGAAAACGCACATGTGGCTTCTGGTCGCAGAGTGGACTCCTCAGAGCCAGCGTGTCGGCTCACACACCGAGTGTGACCGAGAGGGTTCGGAGTAGGTCAGAGTGTGTGTGTGTGTGTGTGTGTGTGTGTGTGTGTGTGTGTGTTGTGTGTGTGTGTGTTAATTTGCGTGTGTCTACGTCATTAAATGAGGTGATAAATGAAAACGAGTCCGTGTGACCTCTGACCCCCCCGCTGATGAGGAGCAGGCCGGGCATGAAGTTCTCACACTGTCCTCCTGCAGCTTCACACCTCCAAAACACACACACACACACACACACACACACACACACCATCATGGGTCATGTGACCTGATGTCTGCTACAACAGCCGATCTCTCAGAGTCGACCTCGGGGGTGAACGTCGGCGCACTCGGCCCAGTTCTGGGTCCAGCTCAGATATGTCCGGTCAGCTTGGGGCCAGTGTTGGTACCTGATCTGGAGTCAGTTACGGCAGCTGTAGCCAGTAGCACCAGTAGCAGCGGCAGTGTCTCCCAGTACAGAGCAGCAGGTGGGTGAGAACAGCGACTGGAGAAACACATAAAGTGTTAAAACTAACAGCTCCAGCAGCACCTGAACGCACCACCAGCCCAGAACTGGACTTCACACCTCTGACTGTGTGTGTGTGTGTGTGTGTGTGTGTGTGTGTGTGTGTGTGTGTGTGTGTGTGTGTGTGTGTCCTGTTCCCACATTCTGCCTCCTGCTGTGACCTCCTGCAGAGCCCTGACCTCCTCCTCCCATCATCATCATCATCAGCAGCAGCAGCAGCAGGTCTTGTTTTCAAGATTAATGATTGTTTTCTCCATCTGAATTCTTGTGTTTGTGTTTCTGTGAAGTCCAGAACGAACTGAACTGAGATCAGTGTGTGTTTGGATCATTGGTCTGATAGTCCGGCCAAACACAGTCAGTTAGTCCTGGACTCCGTCCACATGCTGGAGCGAGGGAGCGAGGGAGTGAGAGAGGGAGGGAGGGAGGGAGGAGTCTGCTGCTGAAATTTTTCGTCTGAATTCCCCTCAGAGGTCTGCAGGCTGAAATCATTTCCTAACCGTCACAAACGTCTCTGAGTGCCTCCCTCTCTTCATATTCTTCACAAACACTTCTCCCTCACTGTTGTCTCCACCCGGCCGTTTGTTTGATTCCCGCTAACAGAGCAGGAAAACTTCCTCCTCAGCTGGAATCCTGTGTCAGGATGGAGGAGGAGGAGGAAGACGAGAAGGAGGTCATCATGGGAGAAGAGAGGGAAGATCAGTAGCAGGCCACAAACAAGAGGAGGAGAGAGGGAGCAAAGATTTAGATAAAACAAGTTGTATTCATTCCTGTTCTGGGCCCGTTAAAGGGTTCTGTGATTTGAATTCAACATGAAGCTGCAGCACAGGTTGAGATACTCTGACCTTTACACACTTTATACACACAGCGCCAATTCTTTGTGTGTGTGTTTGGGTCTCTGAAGGGTCAGCTCCAGAGTCCTGCACCAGGTCGGGTACCTGATGTTAACCCTCAAAAAGCTGTGGGAAATACGTGTATATACAGTATGTGTGTAATATTTTGACATTTAAATCACTATAATCAAGCTGCAGCTGCAGGATGGTCCAACAACCACCGACTTTCACCCAGGAGGCCGGTGTTAACTTCCTGTAAGATTGTAAATCCAAACCCTGTTCTTCTATTCCTAAATCAACCACGTGTGTGTTGCTGAAGGACAAAAACATCAGTTGGTGGTGTTGTACCTAGTGCTTTTATTTTGAAAGAGACTATATGCCATCTGTGCATTTCCTGTGCAAACAGAAGTGTATTTTGAAAACAGACAATGCATGTAACAGGCTGAAGTTGACACGGCGTCCCAGAACGTCAACAACCAACACACCCAGGGTACCTTGGACGCCACATGTGGACGTGGACAGTCCATGACCAAACGTGGACATGTGACGAGGTCACAGTGAGGACGTGATGGCCCCGCCATATAAGGACTCTCCAGATCCTTATATTACGATGTTACAGGCAGCGTTTCAAACTGACGCCACCTGACAGTGTAGATACTGCATATATGCATCTGATGCCAAACTCACTGACCAAGCGGAGGTATTTGGTAGCTTGGGAATGACAACGGGCTGCGTCTTGGTAATTGAGTGTTTCCTCATCTAACAGTGCGTATGACAGCTTGTGAATGAGCGTCCCAGGAATGAGGAACGGTGTTACGTTTAGGAAAAGAAAAGTAGTGAGGACGTACCTTAAAATGACTCAATGTTCACATGATTCCAAACACATGTGATCATGTGACCCATCCACTGCACTGTCAGCATACTGGTCACATGATCACAGGCTTCCAAAACACATCGGTTCTGCACAAATGACTGGCTCATGTTTACATGGGATATGTACAAATGTTGGTGCATTAAGGCTCATTTATGCTCCCTTTACGTATGAAAATGTATACGTCTGTTTCAAATGATGTTACCGTCACTGCCCACATACTTCCATGCATCCTTTACGTTGGCATGGATGTTAACCAATATTTCCACCAGGGGGCAGCCCAGAGTCAAACGTTTATGACAACAACAAACTCAAAAACAAACATGGCGGCTGTGGAGGAGATATTGATAATGTACCTTTTGCAAAAACAGAGGGACCCCAGTCGGAGGGCGCGAGGGTCGGCCCTGGGAGCGGAGTGAAGCCGGGAGGGCGGACGCTCCCAGAGAGGGGAGAGGGAGAAGTCTAACAAAATAAGATGAAATAGGAAAAACCTGTCTCCCTCTTTTATTTTATTTTCAGCCTTTCAGGCGAAAAAAGTTCCGCCATTGTTATTTCTTCTTCGTGTCTCACTAGAGCTACGTATCAACTAGTGACAGCAACACTGCCCCCATGGTTCCCTGTGGTTCTGCCCCGTTT
Source organism: Epinephelus cyanopodus (assembly GCA_026686955.1). Lineage (NCBI taxonomy): Eukaryota > Metazoa > Chordata > Actinopteri > Perciformes > Serranidae > Epinephelus > Epinephelus cyanopodus. The sequence continues at coordinate 1,173,059 of CM048920.1, forward strand.
GGCCCGTATCCGTAAGCTTTATGGAAACGTGCAGAAATACGGACGAAATGAACGCAGAGCACAGACAGAAGGCTCTGTATCCGGATTCGTATTTAACGTTGAGCATAAATGAGCCTTTACTGTTTCTCATATGAACAGTGCATGTGACAGTGCAGGTCACATGACGGTGACATCCTGGGTTTAATTCCAGCCTTTAAGCTTTGCGTGTCACTCTGTCCTGCAGTTGCAGTCTGTCTCCAGTATGTGGTGTTTTAGTCTTCAGGGTTGTTATCATTTATTCTCTCAGTTTCTGCTTTCATCCACACAACCTCTTCTGTAGCTCACACGACACACACACACACACACACACACATTCTTCAGTTCTTTTCCATCAGTTTTTAATGCACGACCTGAAATGGCTCTGAAAAGCAGCAGGATGGAAACAGACATAGAGGCGAGAAGACAGCAGACGGCTGAGAGGGGAGAAGAGAGGAGGAGGAGGAGGAGGAGGAGAAGAGAGGAGGAGAGGGAGGAGGTGAGAGAGGAGAGGAACCGCCCAGACAGTTCAGCTGAGTTCACGTCCGAACAGTAAAGCATCAACTGAAGAACATTCCTGACATACTGAGAGTGTCTGAGGAAGTTCAGCTGCTCCAGTTGTGCAGGTGAGTCCTTGCAGCTCACCTGTGTCCTCAGCTGACCTCTGATCTGTTTCCAGAGAATCCTGCAGCTCAGGTTTCTCTTCCCTCTGACACAACACTGGAGCATCAACATGTTATCAGCATGTTTAATGGAGTCAGACTCTGTTGACACACCTGACTCCACTCTGCTCATTATGTTCCACCTTTAATTACCTGCTACCAAACCTGCTGCGTGACGAGAGAGCAGAGAGGTGCAGCCAGGTCGGCTCGCTGCAAACTGACAGGAAGGCTGCAGAGAGACACAGAATATTAACATCAGTTTTGAAGGGTCTTTATTCATCACAGCTGACTCAGGCTACATCTCAGAGGACGATCACTGACACACCAGCTCCGAGGAAAAGCACTGACTCAACTCTGCAGCTGTGGAAACATAAAAAGCAGAAACTATAAGATCCGCACATGAAGCAGAGTTGAGCTCCGGTCAGAGTCAGTTATCACATCATGAGCTGCACATCTGAAAGCAGAACATCCAGGGTGAATCAGAACCATCTGATCCCAGCTGCAGATCGTTGTGTTCAAACCAAAACACTTCCACACTGCAAAGTGTGTCTGTTCATGTCTCTGTGGTTTTCTGTACAAGATGCTACCAAACAGCAGCAGCTCAGTTTACTGACGAGGAATCAGGCTGAAGGAGATCAGAGTTCAAACTGTGAAGTTAAAGAGTGACAGATTCAGACAGCTTTCCTTCGACGTGTTTTCCTTCACCCACAGATGGATTACTGAGCAGGCCTCCTGGTCACAGACCCAGGGGCCCAAAGTGTCAGGTGAAGGGCTGTGACTGGGGCCTGTGGGGTGGTGCGAGATCACTAACTACACCTGTGTTAAAAAAGGAACTCACATTAAATTAAAATGCCCTCAAAGTGCAAACTCATCTCCATCATGATTTGCTTTGCTTTTCATTTTCTGTGAAAACAGTCAGTAGCAACATGCTTATTCTACGTAAACTAACAAAACTATTGATACACTGAAAAAATACTCGATTACATGAATCGTTTCTTATTTGATTTGATATTTCTGTCACATATGGGTCTGTAATGATGACGTCTCTATCAAGCCTCAAGTCTCTATCTGATCACGTGACCAGACTCCTGCTGTTTATAGACGGTGACTGTAACCTCACCTGGTCTGTTAACACCTCGGTGCTCTTTCTGAGGCTGTTGAAAAGAAGCTGTCTGAATGAACAGCAGCTGGAAACATGCTGCCATGCTTCCACTGAAAGTATCCTGGTGTACTGCAACACAGTCTGTACAGCAGCAGGCAGTAAGGCTCTGCAGAGGGTGATAAACACAGCACAAAAAATCATCAGGTGTCCACTCGTTACTGACATTAAGAATTATCCCGAGCTAAACGACCCACAGTCCTGTCATTGTAAAGACCATAATCAAAAAGATGCTTCCTGTCGTGTCACAGCTCTGGAGATCAGCTCTCCAGGTGTGAAATCAACTCTATTTAGCAGCTGTCCACACGTGATCTGAAGCTAACGCAGAGGTGGAGGAAGTTCACACTGTAAGTAGAAGTAGTGATAACTGAGCTGCAGGGAAATGCATCCAGTGCCACTTGACGCACGTTACATGATGCAACGCACCACAGTACGTCACTTCAGCTCTGCAGTTTCAGTCTCTCAGTTCTCCAAAGCTGTTTGGTCTAACAAGTGCTCTGACTGATTCTACACAGCTGTTCAGTGGGCTTTTTATATTTGCAAGAAGTTTTTAAAACTGTCTCTTTGGACAGACGCCGCAGAGGACGCTGTGGTTCAGGTTCATGTTTCTGACAGTGTGTCACCTCAGCGTCTCTCTTGTCTCTCCTCTCACTCTGGATCATGAAGCTGCAGGATAACTGCAGTCTTTCCACTCATATTCAACTCAGACACACATCCACTGGTGTCTTGAGTCATGTGACCCTCGTCCCATCCCTTCATGGTATGATGAGATGGTCGGGCGGTGTAGTGGTGAAGTGGTGTCTGTCTGTGGAGTTATTTCAGGCGCTGTTGCAGCTACATTCCTGTGTGATGACATGCTGCAGGCTGTGAACCTTCAGGTGACGGAGCGGCGTGTGCTGAGCGTCGAGCCAAAACCAGAAGCATCTGCAGGAAACCACAGAGACATGTTCCTCTGGTTTACTCTCCTGACCGGATTACACAATGTCCCAGTCCGTCCAACAGAGTGTCCGTCCAGCAGAGACGAGTCAGACAATAACAGGAAAGATCACAACATCTCTCTGCTCTGAAAACACTCACATACCAGAAATATTTTTCACTTCTGGAGCAGAGACGTCCTGCAGCTGGAACACACAATGTCCCCCTGACTTCAAACGCTCCACCTCAGTTTGACTTCAACAGACACCAGCCAGCCAATCACAGCTCTCTGTCTGTGATGCTCAGTCTGAGCAGCTCAGAAACAACCAAGCATCCAGACGTGGTGTCATCGTGTGAGACGGAGCTGAAGCGGCTCGCTGCTTCCTGGGAATGATAAACACCTCAGCCAGACTTTTCCTTCCACCACAGAATGCAAACGATGCTGAGCATGTCGTTCACGAGACACAACACAATTCCAGCTGCTGTCTGTCCTTACGTAGAGACACTGAGGACAGACGCTTCTCTGAACGTACTCGCAGCTGACTGAGTATTTCTTCCCTCCACGCCTCAGAGGGAAATCAAAACATTTCAATCCATGAAAAAGTTATGTGCAATGAAGTGGAATAACACAGGAAAGTATTTAATTTGGATTCTGCTGGTACCAAAGGGAAGATGAATGGAGCCATGATGATGATGATGATGATGATGATGGTGGTGCTTATCTCCCCCTCTGTATAAAGTTATGAACAGTGAGAGTGTGTTTAAGTGTGTGTGAGTGTTGGCTGCAGCTCTGAGGTCTATTTTTAGCACCAGCTGCTGTTTCAGTAAAAATGAACGGCACTTCCTGCAGCTGTGTGACGGACCGTCAGAGCCTAAAACTGTAACACACACCGTCTGATGAGACCAACACATGGAGCAAAGAAATGCCATAACAATAACAATAATAAAATGTTAAATACAAGCACTGCAGTGTATATTTTTCAGGAGGTAGTATAAAGATGTCCTGATAGTTTCCTCATCTCTGTCAGCTTCATATAATATTTAGGACTCGTTATTCTGGATGAATGAGCTCCAGGTATCCGTCCACATGTGCAGACTTTCTTGCGGTGAGACAATAACTGAACTGGAAATCTTTCTTTCAGGCAGGTCAGTCAAGTGCAATTCGAGGAAGTCACTTCAGTTCCTCTGACAGGCTCGTCTGGTTTCACTTTGCTCTGCAGCTGCTTTACATTCCTGCTCACTTCACACACTCTGGTGTTGAACCGTCATGTTGTTTTCATGTTTGTGGAATCTGCAGAACAATGAGATTTTTCTGTCTCTCTGAGAGGCAGAGCCAAAAGTGTACGTTTGTCCTGAGGGTGGCGCTAGAGGAAAAGGTCACAGGGTCATTACAGTGTAAGAGGCTGTTTCTCTGAGGTCGTGTGTGTCCACTTTATTTATTCTGAAGACAGCAGCTGGAAACACTGAGACTGAACCAGACAGGAAGTCTTTGCCACCTGTGTGTAAGGTGGGTCTGTTCAGTGTGAACACTCAACACTTCATTCCTTTGTTCCATACAGAGTCTGAGAGTTTGAACATGGTTCAGAGGGACGTTTAGGGTGACAGTGACATTCATGTGAACAAGCCAAGTTGGAGCTAATGCATGCTAACTGTGCTAACAATAGATCATAGCATTTGTTGCAGACACAAACAAAAGCAAGAGAGTGTATCGTAAGTTACTGTAAGTGTTTGGTCAGCCCATCTGATAACAGGTTACACAATCCCAAACTGCAGGTTTTCACTTGCATGAGTTTCTTTTTATACATATTCAATGAACACTGTTGGGGGACACCTGAGATCTGCGGTTTAGACTATGAGTGTTTTGCTTTTGACAATTATGAAATAAATATGTAGGAGCTAAAACTAGGAGCTAAAAGAGGCTGAAAGCTGCAGAGCTGCAGCTGAACGTTGCGTCTAGCAGCAGCTCTGCAGCTTTTATCCTTCCGTCATGTTTGCGTTTGTGCACAAATTAATTTATTATCGGCTGTTAAGACATGTAACAACATGAGTCACTGTGAAAACATCCTCAGATCAGAACTGAGGGAGGAAATTAAACATGTTAATATGCAAATCAAACAATGGATGCGTCAGTGAGGATACAGTGATCCGGGTGGTGCTACCAAATAAAAACACCCAAAGATTTGATCTAAACCATGTCGACTATGTAAAAGAATGAATGCTGCTGTTATGGTTCTTATTTTGGATCAATACACAGAATTCTGCAAAGAACGATCTGAGGTGTCCATCCCGAGGAAGTTCCCAGGGAAAATATCACGAATGCTGGAGTTAATATAGTTCTTATTTTAGATCTATTTAAACAGGATTATTCAAACAACAATCCCCTGCAACCGTCTGCAGCAGGCCCAATTTTAAAGGGTTAAAATCTAAAGGACTGTTTCTCTGAGGTCTCTTCCTCATTATTATTTTAGTTGTTTTGAAAACAGCTGTTGGAACAACCTTTCCTCATACAACGCTAAGTAGTATGATATGAATTAGTGCCCCACAAATGACGTTACGTCCTTAAGTTCTGTATTTGATGTAAAGTTTCTGTGGTCAGTCACTTCTCCCCTCTGTAATGTTTCAGCCCAGAATTGACCTTGAGTACATTAACCACCTGTTTACATCTCTGTTACTGTTTACATGTACATATTTATCACTTCTCATTACACATATACATTTAATATAATCCTCTTGACATTACAGTTCATTTACCACAAATACATATTATTTTACAAATGTTGTGTCTTTAACTTCTGCACTATTTAATGTCTCTCTCTTTTTACTTTTCACTTCACAGTTATTATATAAATGTGCTACAAAAAACAAAAACCAGGAGCTAAAAGAGGCTGACAGCTGCAGAGCTGCAGCTGAACGTTACATTCGTCTGGCAGCAGCTCTGCAGGTTTCTCCCCCTCGTCACAATTCTGTTTGTACGTAGATGAAAGAAACCATTTTACTGGCAGCTGCAGAGGCTTGAGACACGTAACAACATGAGTCACTGTGAAAACATCCTCAGACCATAATTGAAGGAGGAAATTAAACATGCGAATATGCAAATCAAACAGTGGATGTGTCAGTAAGGACACGGTGATCCGGGTGGTGTTCTGACCGACATCAGTGTGCAAACACACAGAGGTCACTCCCTGACGTGCTCACACTGCAGGAGGGTTTAATGTCTCTGCAGCTCAGGTTGAATCAGAGTGTTTTAATGTGTGTGATGGGACGATGAGCAGCTCTGAGCTCATCGACGTGCTGACTAAACTCTGCAGTAACCTGAGCTGTTAAGTGCTGCTGCTAATCAGATCCTCCATAAAACACCCAGCAGCCTCCATCAGAGCTGATCAGGGGACGTTTCATCAGAGGATGTTGGCAGGAAGCTTCCAGAGAGAAACAGACTCATGTTGGAAATGTTTCACAAACGTCTTAAGGTCCACTTAAGTTCTGCTGCATCCTGATTATAAAGTTCATTTCATCTATTTATTACAACACAGACGCAGTTTGCAAAGTGAGATGATGTTTGCAGACATGTGACAGAACACTCACACACTTTAACTTTACCCACAGGCACAATGTTTCACAAATTATTGTCACTCACAAAATAAGAGATGAGGCACTGAGGTTAAGTTTGCATCAGCTGATTGGAAACAGCTCCGTCATGACTTCAACGTGATCTCTTCCCGACTCGTCATATTTTAACACAGACAGACAGACAGAAGCTATAATGACTGCGGGGGCGGCCTAATTTGTGTTATTTATTTATAAGGCTTATGTTTGTTTGCATTATTATTTACACTCATTATATTTATTTGTCTTATCATTATTATTATTATTATATGTTCTATCTATTTGTATCCATTATTCTTTGTAACTTGTTATTACTATAATTTCTTTTTCATTTATTTGTATTATTTTGTTGTAATTCATTTATTCTTGTTTTTTGGTCACGTTGTGTGATGCAACACACCAAACAGAAAACGTGTGAGCGTGTAGAAGGTGGATGTTTTGTCTTTTGCTGCAGCCTCCTGCGTGCTCAGTTCCTGATGCATTGTGGGAACATACACACCGTCCGTCTCCTCGTCTGTCTGCGAGGGAGGACACAGGACAGTCTGTTGGACTGCTCCTTTAAAACATATGTTCAGACTCTGTGTGTTCAGACGGTGACGGAGGTCTTCAGCTTTTACTCTGACAGCAGAGGCAGAGGAAGTACTCAGATACTTTTATAGCCTGGTTCCAGACCATAGACCCCACCCACTCAACTGAGTAGGCTTGTCTCACTGGTCTGGTATACTTCATTGAATTTGCGATTTATCTCGTTCAAACGATGGACGGACCAATGAATGCCGGGGGTCTAGCGATTAGCCAATCAGCACCACGCTGATGTCAAGCTGTGCGCCGGTGGGTAACTGGTGAGGATTCGCCACTACTCGCATTAATGGAGGACCAAATTATGGAAGCTGCTAAACTGGATTTTAATGGCGATGCAGCTGGACGTGCACGACCACGGAGACATTTGTTTTTGGCACCTCTGAGGCATGAATACTAATGACGTGAGAGTCTGGGTGAGTCGTTGTTCTCTACTGATTGGTTAGGGAAAAAATCAAAGTCCCTCCCCCTTGTAAATCACCTTCAATGGAGGCGATGTCAGACTGAAGGTTCTGGGAGTTTCAGTCTGACACTCAGGCTAATACTTTTAGCAAAAGTACAAATACTTTGGTCTAAAAATACCAAGTCAAAATGTTACTTGAGTAAAAATACAAAAAAAAGTACATCAGAGTAAATGTACTTAGTTACTTTTCAACACTGAAATGTGACAAAAAGCAAACAATAAACAATATCAAGTTTTTCTCCCATGATGCACCTTCATCATCATCATCATCATCATCATCATCATCATCATCATGGTCCTGTTCAACTGAGGCTGTTATCTAATGCTGATGACTCAGTGTGATGTCACCCTGTAAAGGTCACACATGCAGGGTGTGTGTGTGTGTGTGTGTGTGTGTGTGTGTGTGTGTGTTTTAGCTTTCATACTGGTTAATGTGACAGACACACTGAGAGAGGAGGAGAGTGTGGGAGTCACACTGATACAGCAGAGATGAGGAGGAAGATGTTCTCAGAGCACGACCAACGTGTTGTGGTGGTGTTCACTCCTCCTCCTCCTCCTCCTCCTCTTCCTCCTCCTCCTGCTGCTGCTGCTAAATATTTATCTCCTGAAGGATCTGAAGCCACAGCCCGCTCTCTGTTTGTCTCTATTTTAACTTCATGCTCTATAATTCTCTTCATGTTCAAACACTGAGAGGATTCTGTGTGAATCACAGCCTCACATTTCGCCACACATCAGCACTGATGCTCCATTAACACTTAGCTGCATATCAGAAATCATCTCTGTCCATATTAACACCCCTCGTATACCTTTCACGTACACTGAGCCTTCGCCTGCTGATGTAAACAGGAAGCTGAGTGTCCACTCTGTGGTTGGTTTCTCAGTCACAAGAAACTGCAGCGATGGAGAAAAGTAAAGCTGAAAACACACCAGTGCAACTGCAGCATCATGTGACGCGTGTCGAGGGCCAACACACACTGGATGCACCGTGCCGCAGTTTGATAAATGGGCTCTCAATAAAAGACTGATAACTGTGGGACTGATGGAAGAGGAACTCTGTTTACGGGGAGGGTTTACATCAAAATTGATGGTTCCTAAAAGTTTGTACGAGGTCCTTCTTTCCACAGTTTCATCGTCAATATGGCAGCATACAGACGGACATCAGACAAAAATAAACAAACAACAGAAAAACACACAAAAACAAAAAATGTTGGACTGTTCCTTTAACTGAGGACAATTCTGGAGTCAGAGAACGTATGAAAACATAAACATTAATTCAAGCTCTTCATATAATCACACTCACATCAGTCAGTGTTGGTTTAACCATTGAGATGCCGTCAGCAGGCCTCACTTCCATCATGGCAGGACGTCACGGAGTCACAGTGACACATCTGATGCAGTCACATGACCTTCATGTTCCCACACAGAGACAGAAGCAGTGGGCGGGGTTTCCCCTCTGAAGTTTCTGCTGCCGCTGACGGCTTCTGGTTTTCTGGTTTTCTGGTTTGAACCGCAGCTCACAGAGCGACAGAGGAAAGGCTTTCACCTTCCTTCATCTTCTGTCTCTTTCTGCTGCCGTCATGTGAAACCATCTTTTCCCAGGGTTATCCATCGCTACTTATGATGCTGTTGAAGTTATTTTTGGTGCAGGGTGCCAAGTCAGCAGTTTGTTGGTGTGAATGCTACAAAAATTCACATGAAAGCTGCAGATAAGTGCAGGTTGGATATTTCATCCTCAGTTGATTGATTCAAAGAGCAGAAAAACGAAAAATTCACTTTTCATTTCTTACATATCACGTTATATATATTTTCTGTTTTATGCTGTTTTATCTGTGTATGTTGTATTTTTGACTGCACAGTGAGACATGTTGAGTATGTGAGAAATAAAAAGTGAAGCTCAGAGTGGATGTTTTTTGAAGTATATTTTGAAAAGCTTTAAGAGACGGCAGTAATCGTTCATTAACTATTTATCTTTTTTTTTTTCTAAATAAGGGGGCACCACAAGGGTCTGTACTGGGTTCTTCACATAAAGACACACATCACATCCTTCTCTCAGTACACTTCAGTGAAGAGTAGTGTTGTCACTGCCATTTTGCACTTACCAGAAGTCCGGATTGTGTTGATGTTTAACTTCTTCTTCGTCTTTTTTAAATTGGTGGATTGCAAACAGACAGTGGGGCATCATCACCAACGTTTGACCGCTGTCTTCGCCCACACATAAACCAAACTTACGCCACAACATGAGTGCTGATTAAAATGGAGTAAGTTAGCTATCTAGAGAATGCTAACGTTAGCACTTGCGTAATTGTTGGCATTACCAAATCACTAAGACCCAACAAACATCACTGATGGCTTCTATTAGACAACAGTATTGGTATTTAGTGCAAAAACACATATCTATCGTCTATCTGTATAATGCAGTGGTGTTCACTGTAGCCAGCTCAGGCTCCTTGCTGTCTCCACCCGCCATGTCAAAAGTTGAGAAGTTTGTGACGTGGCTTCTGTTATGTCACAAAGACTGCGACCACTGAGGTGAGGTGAGGGTGAGAATGGTCAGCGCACCCTTAACGTTTGGATCGTTTTGAGCGTGTCACAAGAACACTGCATTTTCCCTGTACTATGCAGTGTGGACGCACTTAGTGCATCTGTGAACTCAAAATACTGAGTGTTTAGTACAGACATATGCGATTTGAACCTCTGTCATAATATCTGTTTCTATGTTGATGACACAATTTTTTCTGCATTTGTCTCTCTTCAATTTAAACTACATCAGGATCACAATCTGCCTTCAACTTTCTGCAGACGTCTCTACAGAATCTAAAGTGTTTGCTGAATGCTAATAAGACAGAAGATGTTTTAAGAGCCCAAAGTTCCCGCTGACATCATCGAGCCATCTGAACACTGAAACTGAAACTGTCCGGTTTTATAATTACATGCAGACTTTTAAACACAACATGATGCATCTGGCTGAGACGCTGAAGATAAAATCTCGTGTGTGTTTGACAGTACCGTCAGTCTCTGCTTCACTACAAGCCCCTTTCACACTACCTTCACCGAGTTGTCTCACCTTTGAGCTGGCAGCAGATACGGTATCAGAGTCAAATCAGCATTGGTGTAATAGAGACAGCGGGTGAGACGGGACGGGTGTGATGTTTTGATGACGTGTGTCATGTGCGACCCACCAACGGGAGATACACACAGATAGTTAAACAGCAGTGGTTAGCAGTTAGCAGCTAACTGAAGGAGGAAGAACAGGGGCCTCTACACATTAGGGCAACAATGAGGTGCAGGAGCTCCTTAACCTCCGAGCAGAGGACGAGATCCGCCGCCATTTAACAGGGACGCTGAATGATTGCTACTGACATGTGATGTCATTTTAGACAACACTGGCCAATGCCCACTAGAGGCTGATGCAGTTGTGTTACCCATCACGTCTCTTTTGCTTCCAGGATGCCATCATGCCGTTTAAAATCACACGTTGCGGCAGCGTCACGCCGGCGCTGTTTGGTTCTATGTAAAAAAGCAAAGGCAGCGTGATGAAGGCAGTTTGCTGCAGCTCTGTGTCAGGATATCTTTGTTACACAGTTACACAGATTTCCTTTATTCGTTGCAGCTAACTTGACCTCACATCACCTCGATGCAGTTATTCATTCTGCTCTGTGTTTCATCATCCTCATATGTAAAAGAAGGCCGGTCCTCAGCAGGAAGGTCTCTGGGTTCCTGGAATAGTTCCTGCGGCTCAGTCAGCTGTTTGCCTCCCTGCAGCGGCAGCTGGGGGAAGTGTGTGTTGAAGTTCATGAGAAAACACTCGCTGTAACCTCCTCATGAGCCTGGCTGAACCTCACAGTTTCTCTGCATCTCTTTATTCACTCCGACCTCAGATCAGGTCAGAGTGACAACATGGAGCTGGGTGGAGCTCAGCTTTCCCTGGAAAATTAGAAAGTTGCTGCAGGGAAACAATCTGCTTTTTTCCTTATGTGAATCCTCAGAGCTCCACTTTCTCTCCTCCCTCCTCCTCCTCCTCCTCCTCCTCCTCCCTCAGGAATGTGTTGAGGTGATACCAGGCAAAACTCTCAGCCCAGCTCAACAGGAACAACAGCAACAACGACAACTTGACCTCATTCAGTCCCTCAGCCGCAGGAAACCCGACCACAGCTGCTACCACTGCTGCTGATGAAGACGATGATGAAGACGAGGAGGATGATGATGACTGCACAAACAGAGCATGCTGTGAGAATGCTTTGATTTCCAGTGTGCTGAGCAGGAAGTGAGGCAGCAGCAGTGTTTACCTGTTTGCACAGTGAAACCTGGACTCTGATCAGATCTGAGGTCAGAGTCTGACGATCGCTGTCGGGGACTCGCAGCGGAGCAACAACAGCAACAGGACGACGAGGAACGACACCAAAAACACACACAGTGTAAAAACACACCACGAGGTCATACGTGTTTACAATCAGTTCATACATGTGTATAACTTTGCACATGTTTATGTTTGCACATTTGTTTATACATGTTAATAACTTGTTTGCATATGTTCAGGGGCGTGACGATCCATCCATCTGGATCAATACATCGATTCAATGATCCAATACCATCGATGTGAGGTGAAAACATCGATCCATATCCTCATCTTTAGGATACACTTTTATTTTGAAAGCTTGTGTCACCGTCAAACAGGCAGATGAAGAGCAGCCGAGAGAAAGACGATGAGATTATTAAATATTTTGATTATGGAGAAATTACAGGTCAACAGACAGAACACGTGTCGTATGTGAACAGTGTTGTTACGAGATAAACCAGGACGTACGGTCACCTGACTGGACGCCATCTCACTTTGTTAACTTCTCACAGTCACATCAGCTGCTCTGTTTCAACAGTGTTTGACTGAAAAAACGTCCCTGCAGCCTGAAACTGAGCGAACTAATAATGACTGACCGACGAAAAACAGCTGTTCGTGAGCCCTGACATTTATTGTTGAGCTGAATTTAAACCTTTGTTAAATGATCTTGTTGTTTTATGGCTGATGGAGAAGTTTGTGTTCAGGACGCTGAGACAGACAGTCCTGAAGATGAACTGATCCATGTGCTGTTTAGTGTGTTCTAGCAGAGTCAGTTTAAATATTTAAATCATGTTTTTTTTTAATCTTTCATGGCCAAAGTAAAAAAGAAAGATGCAGCAGCTGCTTCTGAGAAAGATTCTGTTACATGATCAGATGATATTGTCCCACATTGATCGCAGGCGTCTGAATCAAAACTGTATTGTGGCAGACTCTGTAATATCAACACGTGTCGTATCGTTGTCCAAAGAATCGATATGATAGGCTTTGGTGTCGTGATGAAACCAGTGAATTACACCACGACATGTTAACGTGTTTTTGCATGTTACTCATATGTGTTAATATCTTGTTGACACATTTTATATTGTTTGCATGTTGTCTGTTTGCACATGTTTATATGTGCATGTTAGGAGATTTTTGCTCTCTGATCACATTTCATTTCAGTTTTAGTAGATTTCAATATTTCCTGTGCACAACTGGGAATTAATTCCTGATGGTGTCGCTGGAGGAAAGGTCAGCAGGATTATGACGACTCATCCCGCCCAGATCATGACACATCTCATGGAAATCTGAGCAGCGGTTGTAGAGATGTCTCACTCTGGAACAAAGTGTCGGACGGACGAGCAGACTGACATCACCGTGCGCTCGGCTGCTAACAGGGCAGAAAACACAGATGGTAAAACACTGATCCACCAAAGTGCGGCTGAGATGCAGACTGTGCAGCAGCAGGACGTGCTGAGACCGAGAAATCAGAGAAAAACAGAAGACGTGACAAAATGCAAAAAGCTCGTATGAAAGCAGAAAATGTGATAAAAGCCCCGAAGATGAAAAGTTCATAGTAACAGAGTGATTCCAGTAAGAGGACAGGAGCAGGTCAACAACATGACTCAGCAAACACTCACACACTCGCTGCTGGCCTGCTGCCAGGCTGAACACATCTCAACAGATCGACTGACACAGACGAAAAGTGACAAAACAAATCACACTCATCACAAGATTTCTGTTAATACAGACATGAAGTAACCGAAATACAACAAGCAGTCATCAAATATTAGCCATGTGCATTTCTACACTGAAGTTGTTTTTTGTTGAGAAACACTGAAGTTGTTAAAACAGAACGAGCTTTAAAAACCCTGCAAAACTCCTTTAAGTTGAAAAACTGTTTGTGACCGTTCATTCAGCCTGGATCCACACGCTCACTGACTTCAACACAGCCAGAGGTTTGGTCGTGTTTGCAGTAATTAGACGTAAAATTCATCATGTTGTGTTATTTTGGGAGAAGTGCTGAGCTGTGAGAGGTGAAAGTGAAGTCAGCAGAAAAAGTGACTGCATGAGGAGAAAGTGTCTGAGATTTACAGACAGTGAGGTGGTCAGTGAAGCAGACGAATGAGTCAGTCTGTCTGTCTGACTGTCTGTGTCTCTGTCTGTCTGTCTGACTGTCTGTGACTCATGTTGATGTCTGTTTTTCTTCATAACAACCCGCAGCTGATAAACCAGCTGATCTGTGATGTCACAGCTCCACCTGCTGGTCGGTCGCTTCACTTACCAGACGCTGCCTGCAGGAAGTGTGCACATGGAGCCTGAGCGGGTCTTTTCTTTGAGCTCCGAAAACTCAACTGTTGAAATGAGTGACAGAGGAAGATGAGAGATGGTGTAAATGACCTCGCACAGCCCCACCGTGACATGACTCCATCCACTAAATACCTGATAACACTCACCTGAGCCTGTCTGAGAGGACTCTGAGTGCACAAGCCAGGCCCCGGGGACCAACGTGTCGGGGCCCCGTCTTCATCTGTAAAGTGTCTCTCACATTATTGTATTGTAGACACAACACAAACAAAAATGAGGAAACAACACAAAGTCTGTGTGAGGGAGAGGTGGTGGGCCTTTTGCACAAAACTATGATGAATATTTATCATCAACAACCGTTTTTCCATGAGCAAAACAAAACCATGACGAGCTAAAAATAGATGTTGATGATGAACCCAAAGACACAATCACGAGACGTGATGTAAATGTTAGTGGTGGACTGTCGGACACTGACAACAGGTAATGATCTTCAGACGCCTGATGAGTGACAGGCTGTAAACTCCAGTAAATAGTCTGCACCAGGATGTTTCGCACTGTAGAAGGTTTGTGGGTTGATGGTGTTTGACAGGCAGGTAGGAGGCTCAGTTATCTGTGAGTGTAGCTGTGCTGTAAGTAAACAGGCTGAACTCAGATCAGTTTTCTCTGACAGAGATGAAAGTTTAGTTTGAATCAGCAACTCTGTGAGAGGACACCAGTTTAAACCTCCAGACTAACATGTTGCACATGAAGAAACAAGTTATGTTTCTGCTTCTTAACAGTCACATGGATAAGTCAGAGTTTACAATGAACCTGGGGACAAATCCTAGTTGGCTCACATTAGTTATTTGTTGAGAGCATAAATAGAGAGACGTTGAGCTTTTCAGATGATGATCAGTAAGTGTGTGCTCGTAAATCAGCCCTTAAACCTGTCACACACTGCTGGAGACATGACACACACATTATTTTATACAACCTGACACCTTGACTCTGATTTATCATCCATGAATCAACAATGTTAGAATCAGTCCTCGAAACATAAACATCTGCTGTATGAATATTTTGGTATCAGTGTGTCACTCGTCCTCACACACTGCAACAAAAACACAAACTTTGGTTCAGGTGTGAAAAAATGTTCAAACCATAAACATACTGTTCATTTGACTCCTGTCACAGTGACCTCCTCTCATTGGTCACCTTCTACCTGAGCGTTTCACCTTCGTCCCTCCTTCATCTCTCCTTCGTCTCTCCTTCGTCTCTCCTTTGTCTCTCCTTCATCCCTCCTTCATCTCTCCTTCGTCCCTCCTTCATCTCTCCTTTATCTCTCCTTCGTCTCTCCTTCGTCCTTCCTTCGTCTCTCCTTCATCTCTCCTTCATCTCTCCTTCGTCTCTCCTTCATCTCTCCTTCGTCCCTCCTTCATCTCTCCTTCGTCTCTCCTTCGTCTCTCCTTCATCTCTCCATCTCTCCTTCGTCTCTCCTTCGTCTCTCCTTCATCTCTCCTTCATCTCTTCTTCGTCTCTCCTTCGTCTCTCCCTCATCCCTCCTTCGTCTCTCCTTCATCCCTCCTTCTTCTCTCCTTCATCTCTCCTTCATTCCTCCTTCATCTCTCCTTCATCTCTCCTTCATCCCTCCTTCATCCCTCCTTCGTCTCTCC
This sequence comes from Epinephelus cyanopodus, assembly GCA_026686955.1. Lineage (NCBI taxonomy): Eukaryota > Metazoa > Chordata > Actinopteri > Perciformes > Serranidae > Epinephelus > Epinephelus cyanopodus. The sequence goes on from CM048920.1 coordinate 1,188,729, forward strand.
TTCGTTTCTCCTTTGTCCCTCCTTCATCCCTCCTTCATCTCTCCTTCATCCCTCCTTCATCCCTCCTTCATCTCTCCTTCATCCCTTCTTCATCTCTCCTTTGTCCCTCCTTCATCCCTCCTTCATCTCTCCTTCATCTCTCCTTCATCTCTCCTTCATCCCTCCTTCATCTCTCCTTCATCCCTCCTTCATCCCTCCTTCATCCCTCCTTCATCTCTCCTTCATCCCTCCTCTTCACACTAACATCTTTAATAACACCATCAAACAGCAGAGTTCTGCAGAGTGAGAGCATGACTCAGCACCTGAAGGCAGCAGGGAGACAAATGCTGAGTCATGATGGTGCAGGAACACTTATTGCACACACACACACACACACACACACACACACACACACACACACACACACACACACACACACTTCCCGGAAACAGCGAGCGGAGGGGAAGGAGGAGGTGATGCTCATCTCTTCCCGTCTCTTCCCGGCAGTTACACCCCTCACGAGATGCAGCGCACCATCCTCACAGAGGGAGCTGATTGGCTGCCACCGAGCCGGCCTCAAGCCAATCAGACCCAGAGCAGAGAAGAGACAGGAACGATGGAGAGAGTTCCCGTCATCGATGTCAGAGAGGACAGAGTGTGTCCTGCAGAGTGTGTGTGTGTGTGAATGATCAATATTAGTGTACCTCTGTGTGTTTGTGTTCGATGAGCCCACGCTCAACACACACACACACACACACACACACACACACTATTTATGCTTAAATGCACTGTGTCAGTATCATATTCAGTGATAGCAGTTTTGTATTGTCTGTGCATGTTTATATATATTTTTAAATGTATGTGTGTGTATGAATATGTGTGTGAAGGTTTTCCTCCTTTGTTCTGCACGTGTCTCTGCAAATACTGTGGGACTGAAAAAACTCTGCAGCATGTTAATGTTTTACAGGTTTGGATTAAAGTGTAAAAAAGTTTGAATGTGTCATTTCATTCTGATCCCCCAAAAATGTTCTGTAAAAATGTCATGAGTCATGTTTGTGTTTGACCTTTCTGTCCCCAGCACACACACACACACACACACACACACACACACACACACACACACACCAGAGCCGTGACGTTTTGGACGGACCAAATGTACAGAGCTGTAAAGTTGTCCACCATGGTAGCAGTTAGCAGCTAGCTAACCGTAGCTAACTTGTTCGTCCATTGTTTGGTCTGTGACGTAATAGGTCAACAGGAAAAAGGTCCAATACTAACAAGCTGAAAGGGGCATATCTCCACCTATCGTAGAGGAGTCGCACATACTTGGCTCAATAAATGGATTCCCCTCCCGTGCTTGTGTACTGGGACAAGGACAGTAGGCCAGTTACATGTCCTCGTCCAGCTGGGACTGTAGAAACACTTCACTGTGACTGGAGACACACTGACTGTCTGAGGAGCTGCACGTCAAGCTTCACATGCAGAAACATGAATCCAGCTTTACTGTAAGCATCTTTATTTTGCTCACTTGCAGTGGATATAAACTGTTTAAACGTCCCTTTGTGTATGTGGAAAAATAATCTGATTATTTCCAGGTCTTGAAAAAGCTTTGTGACTGCACATTCTCTCCTCGTTATGACCTCTCAGCAGTTTGGCTCAGAGATGAACTGAAGCCAGGAAGGTTGCTGAGAATCTGACTGTGTGATGGGAACAGCACAGCAGAGTTTTCCTGAATGTTCCGATCTGTGACTGTGACTTCTTCCTGGAGATCATGAAAAACACTCCACTTATCATTCCTGTCAAATTCAGCTAAAACTCATCACCAAGTCGTCCCACAGTAAACTGAGAGCTGCTCTTGTTCCATGTTGGTCGCATTTAAACATTAATACTGAAGTTCTTTCCCACGAATCTCTGAAAATGCTTCTCTCATTGAGTTATACAAGTTTAACACACTGAAATAAAACTTTAATTCTGTTTTGTAGATCAAATGTGTGTAACTGTGTCAGCTGACAGTGGGACTGAACCACACTGGTTTCTGTTGTAGTGTCGTGAGACCATCCAGCGTCCGCACAGTAACTGCCTGTTTCATTCTTTTTATTTCAGCAACACTCGCAAAACCCAAACTGGGAAAAGTCAGAAAAGCTGAAGCAGTTTTTGGCTTTTACGGGTGTTTCCACGGCGACTGTGCAAATGTTTCCAGGGGTTGAGTGTGTTCAGCGTCGCTGGTGGTGAAGCATGAGTCAGTGTGTGCGACCTGCTGGGAGCCCAGTTTCCTCTGATAAAAAACCACCAACAAGACTGGAAAACTGTGTCTGACTAAATCCTCCTGACACCAACACACTCTGACTGTTTTACATTCTCTGAGTCAGAATCAGTTATGATGAGCTTGTTCAGTGCTGACACAAAAATACCAGCGTTACTACTAATAACAATAACAGCTTTTATTCATTCTGCATCTACAAATGCGTCTGGTTCATAAATGCATTTAACCCTGACGTCTTTATTGTCCTCTGCACAGCAGTAACAGCAGACACTGGAAATGAAAATCTTTTTCTCAGGATCACGTAACAGAAACACATTCTCACTGCCAGGTCGTCAGATATCCTCGTTTTGTCAGCTGATGCAAACTGGCATCTTTCATGGCGGTATGGGTGGTGTCAGTGTAAATCACTGCTGGACGGTGTCAGTTGGAAACGCCGCTTGTTACAACATAACTGAAGGAGCTAAAAGGTCCTTACAGGGCGGCCAGGAGGGGCCACAGATGGCTCCAACAAACATCAGACTTGCACCTGGGAGCCCGGTCGTCACTTCCCATATGGATTTTGAGCCAAACGTTTTTCTCTAAACCTAAACAAGATGCTTTAACCATCACATTATGTGTAACCGCTCTTCCTGGTTCAGGGTCGCAGGGGGTGGAGCCTATCCCGGGTTACACCCTGGACAGGTCACCAGACTATCACAGGACAGTTATGGTGAGCCTTCAGACATGGTACCTAGACCCTCGGTGTGTTCAGACAGTCTCTTAAATGTGGGCGGGGTTGTTGTCACTCACTGCTCCGTCCAGCACTCGCTGTATTTCCTCATCAGCGGTGACACAGATGGAAGTCTGCACCTGGTTTATCGTCCACAGAACGAGGCTGCACGCCCACATTTTCACAACAAAATAGAACAGGCTGCAGTGAGAGTCTCTCTCCATGGGATATTTAAAAATAGCAGCTTTGTGCATTTAGTCCTTCTCAGGCAAGCTCAGGGGTTTAGTGTTGCTGTAGCCCACAGGAAGTGAGGATTAGAATATATGACCTTCACATAATCCGCTCCAAATTCATCTATATTTTTAAAGTCATTACTAAAAGTGTGTGTCATATAAAAACTAAAGTGATGCTCAAAGTTGTCACAGTGAAATTTAAGGTGTGCTGATGGATTCACGTCATCAACTCACGCATTGAGTAACATTACAAGTTAACGTTCCACCTTAAAAGTTGCCGGCAGTCGGCCCAGTGAATGAAGTTATTTTTTCTCTTTCATTTTATAGTTGTAGTTTACTGATGTTGAAAGGTGTGTGGTATGGACCCAAATGCAGTACACAGGTGCTCAGGAACAGTTGGTAATGACCTTTATTTTCACCACAGCAAACACGGTCCGGAGCAGGTAGAATACACACAGAATAAAGTTTGTTCTTCGGGCTGAAAGCCCTCACACAGTCTCTGGGGCTCAGACGAGGGGAAGAGAAATAGCTTACTTCAGCCGATGACGCTGAGAAGGAAGCTCCGTGGCCCGAAGATCCGGCTGCATGTGCTGAGGTGCCGACAGGGAGAGAGCAGAGGAGAGGTCGGAGGCAGACGGGGGGGTCGTAGCCAGATGAGCAGTCCGTGAAGGCAGAGGCACCGATGGGGAGCAGGCAGGAGGATAAACGAGGCCAGGCGGAGGAGTCATTACCAGCCGAGCCGTCAGATACCAGAAACGCTGAGGCAGAGCACGAGGTCAGGGACAGAAGGCAGGTGAGTTTACCGGGAAGCAGACGAGGAGAGCAGGTCAGGAACAGGCAGAGTCGGCAGCGGGAGGTCAGACAGGAGATGAATGCTGGATAGTCTCGCATGACGCTGAAGAACAATCTGGCAATGAGTGAGAGTGCTGGAGAGGCTTATAAGCAGGGCTGATTATGATGAGCTGCAGCTGTGTAGGCAGGTGAGCAGAGTTGGGCTGATTAGGTGGGCGTGGCTGGCAGGTAGAGTGGAGCAGAGGGAGGGAGAGTGGAAAATCACTGCAGCAGAGTGACAGGAGGGGAATGAGAGACAGGGACTGTGACAGATGTATGAACAGAGGTTACATAAAACCAGAGTGACCGTCCTCTACTGACCAATCAGACTGCAGGGTTTCTAGCTCCACCTTTTAGTAGCAGATCTGTGTGCTAGGTGCCCCAACAGAGGGGGGACCAAACATGGGGACGCTAAGGACGCTGCTGTTGGGACCATCCACAACTTTCACTGTGGAGACAGAAACAACTCCAAACTGAACTGAACAAACTTTGCATGTTCTCCCTGTCTCACTCTCTCTGCAGGTCTTTTCCCAAAACAAGAAGAGAAGATTCATGTTTAAAATGGCTTTCTGTGCACTTCCAGGGTTTTTAAATGGGTCTCTGGTCACTTCCACAGACCCTGTGCATTGGTTAATTGCTGTGCAATTCTCTGTGTATATGTATCTGTCCCTATCAAATAAACATGAAAATGAAAATGTTAGAAACAATTCCAAAAAGTTTACATGTTTTAAATTTTCATATATAGAAATAACATACACGTCTACATATTAATAATCTGGAGCTTTTGATCGTGTCACATGATCTTCCTCAGTTTTCCAGCTGTCATGAAATAAATTAAATTTTCCACTTTCTTGAACTCTTTGAGGACTTCAGCTCGACATTGGCTTGAAAGTTAAGATTCAAACTTTCTTCAGGCGCACATCAACGTCTCTTTAGTGACATTTCATTCAAGAATCTGACTTGAAAATGTATTTTTTTCTCTTGAGAATAAAAATCTGGTTTTCAACAGTGTCCTGGAAGAAACAGGCAGTGACATAGAACAGAAGTACAAAATAAAAAATATACAGCTCTTAAACAAACAGTATAAAACACAAGATTTTATTACAGAAAAAAAAATACGTTAATAAATATCATAATGTGTTATCATGTTCTGTCAGCTGATTGTTAGTGAAAATATCAGCCTGCTGTGTTTATAAACAGTTTATAATGTTGTTGTTGTTGTTGTTGTTGTTGTTGTTGTTGTAAAAGACAGCAGAGATGGAGACATTTTGACTTTTAGGCCACAAAGTCTGGATCCTACATTTCCCATAATGCACCTGAACAGCAGAGCCTCCCAAATGTCCCAGAATCCCCGTCAGCTGTTGACAGCTCATGTTCAGCCTGCAGTCCACAAGATGGCAGCAGCGCTCTTTGTTTATTGTGACACAGCAGAGGAGACAGAAATGACATCATATCTAATAATAGTGATGGAACATCACGTGGAAACATTTTAAAACCATAATATGAAAATATATTTATTAGTTTTAAACCTTTATTTCTTACAGAGGTCAGAAGAGTGTCGACCTCCAGACCACAGATCATCTCAAGATAAATGTTTGAATCTGTTCAGAGAGCAGTAAGATATTACTAACACGTATTTTATGTCCATGTTGACATTTAATTTCTCTGTGGATGTGATATATGATTTTGTAATATTAATCTGCAGAATTACTAAAGCTGTCAGATAAACGTAGTGCAGTAAAAGCTACAATACTTGCCTCTGAGATGGAGGTTAGAGGACAGCAAGTATAAAGGAGCTTCAGATGGAAACACGCCAGTAAAGTCAAATCTCCTCAGAGTGATAGTGAAGCACATTAAAAACTATTAAACATTTCTACCTTCACTGTCGCTGGGTGCTGATTTCCCACAATGCACCAGAAATACACAAGCTCAGAAAAGAATAAATGTTTGAAAAATCACATTTTAAACTCTTCATCAGTGTTTCTAGAGTCTCCTCTCTGTTAGAACTAAAACTCTGGTGTTTAAATGAACATTAACACTGTTCCTGCTCCACAATAACACAGAGTGTCAAAATGACTCTGAGCCACACGACACAAAGACATTCGAGGACACATGTCAAGCGTTTTGTCAGTCGAATCAAAGAGCAGTTTCATATGAGGTGTATTGTTGCTAAACTGCAGGGACGCTGGGTAATATCAGCACGTCATCGCAACAGAATCGACCAACATCTTTTTCTTATTTTGCACAGTGAACGAATATGACAGACATTAAAAATCGTTGCGTTTCATGTCTCTGCCTGCTGGTGGGCCGTCACGATAAGCATGTGTAATGAGTCACGACAGAGGAGACTTGATGATCCTGAGATTAGGTGGGAAAGTGGATGTATTGATATCAGTTATCGGTCAAATGAGGCATATGTCAGCAAAAAATCCTATATTGTGAATCCCTACTAAACTCACAGTCATGGATAAAATACTTCACCAGAATCATTACCAAACTGATCATTATTATTAAAAAAAGAAGAAGTTGTGTCTTCTTGGGAGCTTGCAGAAACCAATCAGCACATATTCCCATAATAATGCAAAGTCTCTATAGAAATATCCTCCACGATCAATAAATCTGCACAGAATCTCTCGGGGTGAGAGCGACGGCAGACGAGCTGGAAAACACTTTCGGAACGTTGAGCACAGAGAGCACAGTTTGCAGAGTCGGCCTGAAGCGTTGGCAGCACAGGTGCACGCTGAGGGCGGGGAGATGGGCGGAGTTATCTCATGTCACGTGAACCCTGAAACATGCTGTTTCCTTATCATGTCAAAATGACTCAACTACCACGACACTGCTGAGAGGATCAGCAGGAGGAGAGCTCGCTAACGTTAGCTGTTAGCATTTAGCAGCTAGCTGATAGCCGTTAGCAGGTGGAAGCTGTTAGCCGATAGCAGTTAGCAGCTAGCTGATAGAGACGGCATCATAATCTGAAAGCCACGCCCCCAAAGGGGAAACGAGGCCTGCTTTCCCGTCACACTTCCCCCTCCGTTTCCAGCCTGTTGAGGTTTCCCTAAGTCCAAATGCTGAAAAGTTGCTGTGTGGTGAGCTGCACGGCCAGTAAAAACCCAGAGCTTAGCTTCTATCAGCTGCCGAGCAGAAAAACGGAACCTTGTAGGAGACAAAAGTGGATACAGGCAATAAAACGTGAGGCTTCAACAGGGAAGAAACTGTAGGATCCTGACACTCAGTGTGCTCATGTGTGCAGCTGTTTGTATTTTGGTAATTAATGTGCAGTAACCTGACTGGCAGTGATTTGCAGGGTCATATTTAAAAACCTTCTTCCGTATCATTTACCAGCTGATTCCATCTGGAGCAGAGACAACATCTGGTTGAAACAGGCCGTGTGGCTCTGCTGTTGTTACTGATTTGGTTTTTCCTCCCAGCTGCACTGGGTGGAGGCCTGATACCATTCCTGAGGAGGCTCACAGTGCCTGCTGGAGTGGCTCAAAAACTAAACTCAATCGTTCAGGGGTTGTTAACCACACCCAGCGGTGACGTCACACATCAGCCACCAGGTGGCAGCAGAGCAAAAGCATCACCTCAACTCGTGTGAACATGGTGAGCAGAGTAAGGTGGTGGAGCAGGCTCCAGTGTGAACGTCACATGACCAGAGACACTGGATGACATGGACATACATCAGTCAGCGATCAGCACTGGTCATCTGGTCAAGGTTTGACAAAAAAAAAGACAATAAGAAATGATTCATTTAACAATTTTAATAGTTTAAGTTACAGAATAATCACGTGATTGTGTGATAGATGTTGTTGACTATTTTATAAAAAAAGAAAAATAAACATGACACAGACAGTTTTGCCTTTTTTTTAAAGAGCATATAGCAAACACTTTTTATGCTAATGAGAGAGCCTTTTTGAACACAGGCAGATTTTTAAGGTGACAATCATTCGTAAGGCCCCTTCTCACCCAGCACAGTGTTGGGGGCCCTCTCTCTATGGCCCCCCCACCTCAAGGGCCTCAGTGCAACCACACTGCCTGCACTGTCTGTATTTACACCCCTGAACATGATCAATACATTTATAAACAGAGCAGCTGCTCTGACCTCTGACTCAGGAGAGAGACGCCTTTAAACCAGACCTGAGGCGTTTGCTGTGTTTCAGTCATGAAGGTTGAATCTGTGACCTTCTTGTTAAAGTGAATCATTTCCTGCATCACGTTGACTCTGACTTTTATTTATTGATCAAGTTTATTTGACATGTTTTTCCAGTGAAGTCTGGCTCCTGCTGCATAAAGTGTCTCTGCAAGATTTTATTTGTGGTAAAAAAAAAACACATGCACATTAATACACTGACCCCGGGGTTCAAACCAGGAGCCCTGTTGCTGTGAGGTGACAATGCTAACCACTGCACCACCATGCTGCCACGTGTTTAGCTTTAATTGAGCCATTATTATTAATAATATTTTCAGTTGTATCTGGAATGTGTGAATATAACAATGTTGGTCAAACAGGTTTTCATCAGCTCAGTATTAAAGAAACGAAGACATTTTCTGTACAACAGCGCTGTTTTTATTCAGTCATTTCTTGCTTCCATTGAGCCTCCAAACAAAAGAGAAGCCACAGAACAAAGAGCATCGCTGGGACTCGACACTCGACCAAAGTCCTGTCACACTTTGGCCAAAATATATCTGAGGAGGATAAAAACAACCTTCAGCCATGTGTCTCTGCTGTTTTCATCACACTGGTTTCTCATTCTGAGGTTTTGTCCGATGAAAGATCCTCAAGTTTGATTTAAATAAATGACATGAAATAAATAAAAATAATCAAATGTTCTTCTTCTGAATTACAAACCTGTTGAATCATAATGTGGGAGGATAACTTTTACAAAAAAGTGCAGCTGGAAAGGTAAATAAATCTCAACATGTGATCTTTCCCACCCTCGTCAGTCACCTGAGCTCACCTGCCCTGCACACCTGTCACTCATTACCTCATCAGGACACACCTGAGCCTCATCCAGCCCCACAGGATAAATGAATGCAGTCCAGGAGCTGCAGCTCACTGCCAGATTCTCATGAGTCAAGTTTCAGCCCAATTTTTAATGCAAATTTTAACCAAATGTTTAGAAACTGGTCACAAGACAATGTGACTGGATGCTTTTGTTTCTGTTGTGTGATTATTCGTTCATCTTCTAAGCTGGTCAGCCGGGAACACGTTAGCTCGACCAACTCACAGCAGCTCTCTGAGAACGCTCCCTGCCAACTAGCAAAAGAAATGCTTCAGTTTGAAATCCTGGAGTGACCGAGTCCTGACGCATGCGTTTGATGTGTTGTCAGCCACGACTCCTGCTCTGCAGGTGTGTCTGTGTTCACCTGAAGTGAGACAGGACAGTCCAGAGGAAAGGAAAATTCAAACTAAGATCTCTGTTTCTCCTCGAAATAACTGAGCTCAGTATAACATGAATATATCATGTGGACCATTTTGTCATACGTCTTACATTTAGCTCCTGAGAAACAGCCTTCGTCTTGTCTCAGCCTGATCCTGATCTTTTTCCTCTCTGACTGCAGTCCTGTTTGTCTGTCTGAAATTATCAGCTCAACAAAGCAGTAAGATCCAAACGAAATCTTAATTGCACTGCAGTATTTCAGAAATTTGTCTCAGCGATCAGATTCAAGTCTCAACTCTGTATTTGATCTGGCATCAGAGTTGAGAAGACTGAGCTCAGCACAAGAGCTCCTGTTGATCTGTCCTTATTTCTCCTTCGGGAAATCGGATCAGAATTTAGTCATCTCCAAATACGAAGCTGATTTAGTTCTGATGAGACAAAGAAAAGACTGTTGTCATCAGCAAAATTTTCCTCTGGGATTTCACTTGGTAGCAAATCCACAGTTTAACATACAGTTTATAAGGAAAACATTTTCAAACATTAGCCTACATGAGTAATGAATCTTTGGTGGCGTCCCCCAGGGGTCTATTCTGGGTCCCATCATGCATCAATTTTCATTGCTACAGGGACAAAATGCCGCTGAGGGCCATTTGTAGATCTAGAAAAAATCCATCCATGTTTTATGTGTCCAGACTCACAAAGCACTTTATTCAAGAGAATTTAATTTAATAATTTTTTATTATTAAGAGGCGAGACCATCACACTGACCCTTCACTGGTTACCTGCCATTTAAATCTCTTTTTAAAACCCACTTTTATCTTCTCACTTTTTCTTTACTGACTGATTTGTTGCAACTGTTTATATTATTTTATCTTGTTTGATGTTTTACATTTTGGTTCTTATGTTTTTACTATAAAGCACTTTGTTTTGAAAGCTGCTGTGGAAATAAAGTTGTGATCATTGTTATAAATGGAGCAGTTTTTTCATCAAGGACATTTCTGTGCAAATAAAAAACAGCTTACAAACTTAACTTACTTCAGCCTTTGTGTTCTTTGCCCATGGCTGGCACCAAATTACACAAAAGGAAACTTTATAGAAATTATGTTATATTTATAATATTAATTTATAGGACAGTGCAGATCTCTGAATGACATGAAAGCATAAAGGACCATTACAAAACTGTTCATTAGGCACTGTTCTTTACTTATCAGAGGAGGGAGGTGGCTGGCGTGCAACTTCCTTGTTTGTTTGTTTGTTTGTTTGGAGGGGTTTTTTTAAGCTACTCCCCCTGAGTGACTGGAGGAAAACCCATGACCCTTATTCCTTTGTGAGGAAAACCCATGACCCTCCCTGCACCATAAATGAGTTGTTAGATTTCTAAAACTTCCCCTTTGATGTTTGAAAGTTAAATTTGAAGCCAAAAGTTGGAAAAGGCCTCAGTGTTTTGCTCTTGTCATGCAAAAGGTTTATTTTTTTAAGTGATTTTGATGAAATATCACTATTTTAAGATCAGACTTGATTATGTTTTTCATCTGACAGAAGCGTTTGTTGCACATGATGTGTCTAATGACATGAATTTGAAAATGATTTCTTTTTTACAGTTTCTGGCTGATAAATGTCATTTTGGCGATTTTTAAAGGTGTTTTCTTTCAAAGTTTGTTTTTAAATCAGCGGTTACATAAATCAAAATAAAAAGAACTTAGATTTGTATGCCTCCTATTTCACATGCCTCCCCCTTTTTGCACGACCTCAGTCCCTTTTCACAATATGGAACAAAATGACTTGTACATTTGTGGAAACAGGGAGCTCATGGTGAAAAGACACTGATGTTGGTTTCTATGTAGGAAATAAGAGGCTTTTGGCATTTAGGCATTTGGTCTAATCTCTGTGGCAACGACAGTCAAAAAATTCTGGATCCCTAAAACAAAGCACAACAGCTCTGCGGGAGAGCAACAGAGTTCCTTTAAATCTCACACTTATGAAACTAAGCTACATGAAGTTCAGGTTTGAATTCAGAAACTGATATTTCCACTGCAGCCAAAGTGCAGGCATTTTTAATATTGCTGCAGCTGAGTGATGCAACAGGTCGGACGTGGTGACGCCTCACACACAAAACATGTCAAAACGCTTTTTACAATGAAAAAAACACACATGGCGCATTTTTCAAAGGTGCATAAAATGTGATGAGCATGGACTCACTGACGGGTGAATAACAACTGAACAGATGTTCTGCAGGATGAACGAGGTGTGCTTATGGGCTCGTTGCTTTTCGACTTGAGTTTGTTGTGTTTGTGCTTCATTAAGTTTCAAGCTCACTTACGTTCAGAGAATATAACAAACGGTCAAGTAAAGTGGGACGAAAGGCATTTCAAATATACAGCGGCTGCTCACACAATGTTCAGTCCTCTCTCCTGTTTAGTAAAAGGAACAGTACAACACTTCGAAATCCTCGTTTGCTTTAATTCTGCAGAAGATTCAGCACAAAAAGGGTTTAATATTAATATGAAATATCATCATCTTATTGAGCTGCAGGGAACACCAGCAGTGGCACCACATCAGCGAAGGCCATGGAGAGCAGCAGTCACCACCTCTGTGATCCAGTTTGCTGGTGGAAGTCCTGAACTGACCTAGCGCCATCAAAAGAAAGAAAGACTCGGCCGACAGCTCCGAGTCTGACCTGCATGGAAAAGAGAAAGCTTTGTGCTGCAGAACAGAACTGAAGCTTCTGACAACTGATGAGAGAACTTGTATCACAGCTGAGGAGCAGCATGTTTGAGCACATCTATACCGACAGTCGTACACACAGACGCTCCGAGTCGACCGGGGGAAAGAGAAACTTACGAGGGCTGCCTGCCTGTCTGCCTGCAGGGGGAGTGTCGTTTAGGAGTAATGGGTGTTTGTTTGGTACC